>RJWK010010446.1:0-43675 GCA_004363435.1 Platanista minor | reverse complement strand
AAAAAAAAAAAAAAAAAAAAAAAAAAATTAACCCTAGGTAATTAATGCACTCTTTAGTGTAGTTTTTAGATGATGATATTTGAAGCCATTCTGGAAGTATATCATCTTTCCATTGCTGTTGAAGCCATTCCAGAAATATATGGCGTTTCAAATACTAATTCTCCATCTTTGGACATAAGATTTCCACTATGGGTACAACTTCAGTGTTAATGAACCACCCTGAGGTGTAGAGTAAAGCTAGTTTATGTGTGCATTACACTGTATTACAGTAGTTGTAGAGACTATCATAAAGTCTCCTTCGAAATGTCACTTCATCCAGAAAGACTTCCCGACCTCACAGACCAGGATAAGTCTCTCTCCTCTGCTTGGGGTTCACAATGAGCTTCCCCTATCACGTCAACTATGGGAGAGTTGGTATCTGTTAACCTGTCTCTTTCATGCCAAATTCTGAACACCTTGAGGACAGAAACAGTGTCTTTCAGACTTGTATCCCCAGCACCTAGCACACTACTGGCACAACATATGTGTTCAAATACTTGTTGAATGGAAATATCCAGGCACTGTGCCAGATACAATTTTTTTTTTAATCTCTGCAATTTACTTTGAAATGCATTTTTGAAAAGATGGATTCATGGGTGAATAGATGGACGGATACATGGACACCTGTGTGATAAAACATATTAGTAAAATGTTAACAACAATCTTGGTGGTGGATGTTCTCTGTGAAATTTTTCAACTTTGCTGTATGCTTGAAATTTTGCATAATAAAATATTGCGGGGGGGAACCCAATGAACCGTGATAGTCCTTCAGGACAGGTATTGTTGTCCCCACTGTTTACAGAAGGTGGAAACTAACCAAGTAAATTAGAAATCTGCTCAAGGTCACACAACAGGGGTGGGGGGTGGGGCACAAGCAAAAATCACATTGTCTCTTCCAAACCACCTCCCCATCTGCTCTGGGACAGACTCCCTTTCTGGCTGCCAAATAGAATGCAGATCCCAGGGCCAGAGAGACCAGTACCGACCCATGAATTAAACAGAAGTGTTTTGTTTCCAGGACTCGGAAGGCCACAACATGCTTGTTTCCGACCAAGGCAGAGAGTGGGGCTGGGGCTCCCTGTTTCCTTAGGGGCTAGAAGGATCCCTTCCCCGCCCCGTTTCCCGGAAGTATCCTGACTGCTCAGTGGACAATTCCTTACCTGAAAGTTCTGCAGCCACAGCACAGGTTTCACAAAGCCATTATGTGTGATCGCTTGACACGACAAAGATGCATCAATTAAATGTGGCTTAAAGAGCAGAGCAGGGGATCAAGGGCTTGAAACACTACTGTGACTTCTCTCCCACAGCTTAGAAAATTTATGTCCATAATTGAAATACCAATATAATTACGCATTTCAAACCCTTCCTTGATCACTGGTTTTCTAGTGACGTGAAGATTCTAACCAGGTAGCTTTGTCAGGCGTTTGGTTTGTCGAACGCTGGTGAGGACAGGAGACTCGCTTCCCTGGCACGTTGATTCTCTTTCACCTGCAGAGGCTGGAAATGAAATCCTGGCTCCGGGCCAAGTGCACCCAAACTTGCTCTCGTCCAACTCCGTGCACACCCCAGCCAGCGGCAGCCTGCAAAAACGCAGATGGGCACGAGGGGGCGCACGAGAGACACTGCGAATCGCAGGAGTCTATGCAATCCCAGGAGTCTATGCAATCTCAGGATTCTATGCAATCCACTCATTTTCCAGCTTGGAAAAATGTACATGTAGGGCTTGGCTGAAAGATACTGGGGTTTGCTCAGTTGCAGGAGACTGAGTGGTTTGCGCTGAGTGGTTAGGTAAGAGGCAGATCTGATGCTTTTCCTCATTTCAGCTGCCTTAATAGAATTTGTCGGGATAAAAGTGAAGATATTACATGAGGGCTTTTGCTCCGAAGGACAGGGAAAAGACTCCTCCCACAGGTTACGGCTTTCTCAGGCTACTGAGAAATATACGGGAGTGGTGGAGGCAGAGTCCTCATACCGTGCAGTGGTCCCATAGGGAAATCCATGCATTAATTAAAACACTTGCTCGACTGGGGTGTCGTGGATAAGAATTGGCCATTCAGCAATCCAAGCACCCACGGTGGTCTTAGACCCCCCAAGGGAGAAACCGAGACACGTAAGAGGGCTGAAATGACCCCAGGGTGATGCCTAGAGGAGTTAAGCTCACTAGCAGCACACTGGCCCACCACACAGTTTCACTAGTAAATTTTATCCCTGAAAAATTCAACTTTAAAACGGGGAATAGAGCCTCTCAAACACAGAAACAAGGGACGTCAGAAAACCAGCCTCTGACCAACACCTCAGTCAGGTTTATACTTGCAAATACCTACTTAATTGGGGAAATTATACTAAAGGAGATCTCAACCTAAAATGGCCAAATTGGGGTCTTCTGATATTCCAAAATTGCTATTTTTGTGCACACAGTTAAAAAAAGCCGACTGGAGGGGCTTCCCTGGTGGCGCAGTGGTTGAGAGTCCGCCTGCCGATGCAGGGGACAAGGGTTCGTGCCCCGGTCCAGGAAGATCCCACATGCCGCGGAGCGGCTGGGCCCGTGAGCCATGGCCGCTGAGCCTGCGCGTCTGGAGCCTGTGCTCCGCAACGGGAGAGGCCACAACGGTGAGAGGCCCGTGTACCAGAAAAAGAAAAAGCCGACTGGAATGCTTACTTTGATTGGTACTAGGAGCTTCTAAACGAAAAAAAGGCTACTAACGCTCTCTGACTCTGTCTCTTCCTTCTATCTGAACTGCCTGGCCCAGACGCTATCTCTTCTCTCCCAACTCTTCTGCTTCCAGCTGCTCCCCTTTCCCCAGCAAAGGAGGATAAAAAATCAGAAGTGATTATAGTTCCCTTTAAGGAGAAACCTATTACAGGGAGAGATGAACCATCCTCGGTGTTTCCGTACACACCTTGGACCCAAGCAGAACTTAGAGCCGTGGCTAAAGAATTTCCCAATCCAAGTCAGGATCCATTGGGATTTATATCTGTGATGGAGTTAACCATCGGAGATATAAGCTCAGTTTTCAGGTCTATGTCAATTAATACAGCTATTAGTTTCTGAAAGCAAAGCAAGGGAATGGATAAAGCAAGCAGAATAGAAACAAACACCCCTTAGTGGATTTTGAATCATAGGCTCACACTGAATGCAAGGAATTAGCTCAGAAATAACTCGAAGTCATCCCAGAGCTTTTCCCAAACAAACCGTACACTGGACAGAGCTTCAACAGTGCAAGCAAAGATCGGATGAATAAATTCTGGACTGTTATGAAAGGTTAGAAAAAACCTTTCAAGCAATATTCTGGCTTGACACCTGAGTCATTCTCTAATGATCAAAATGATCCTTTGCTTAACTCTGCCTTTTTAGAAGGCTTAGATGAGGATTTAGCTACTCTAGTCAAAAGACACAATCTAGGTCGGTTCACATTACATACAAACACCCTCGTTACACTGGCTGACCAACTTTTCAAGACCATAAAAAAAAAAAAAAGAAGAAGAAGAAAAGGAGCTATCTACAAAAATTATAAACCTTCAATCTTGCCAATTAACGACCCAATGCCAGTTGAAGTTTAACTGACCCCTGTTTAATTCCCAACCAGTAGAGAAAGTTAGCTTGAAAGAGAAGATAAATAAATAAAATTAAATTTTAAAAAATTTCTTGAGAATTCTAACCCTGAGGGAATAAGCCCTACTAGGAGAACCTGATTTTCTCTCCCTGTGCCTTGAGACCAGAGCTCTAAAGATTACTTATCTTTTCTAGATCATCTCTAATTCCTGAGACTGAGGGGGAAAAGAAGAAGGATGGAAAAAAATTCTTTAACTTATTCCAACTGCTATTTACAACTAGTGAGTTTTATATTGTGATATCTGGTTCATGACACTTTAGAACATGAAGTTATAAGATCTTTCATTGTGCCTGTCTATATGTTTATGTGTGCATTATTTTTGTTTTTACCTTTGGATGGTATTATCAGAATTAAATTGTGAGTTCTACTTAATTGGACTAAAGGAAATTGTTTATATAAATTCTCAAAAAAAAAAATGCAGGAGATAAATGGCCGGAATTAGTTTCAGGTTCACGCGAACTGGGAAATATTCAGTATTAAATTAATACCTGGTATTAATGTTTAAGTTTGTTGATCTAATTAGTATAGACATGTCTTTAGAGTCATCAACATTAAGTGTAAAACTTTTATTGCACTTAGGTCTAATACAAGTTAAATAAAATCTGTAGCAAATTTGTCAGCAAGGACAGTAACTTGATGCGAAGAAACTTTTAAGGAAAGAAAATGTAAATGAGATAAGAGATTTTAGATAAACTCTGTTAAGAATAATTTTGTCTTAGGAATGTCTGTCTAAAATAGTCTCTCCATGGGCTTCCCTGGTGGCGCAGTGGTTGAGAGTCCGCCTGCCAATGCAGGGGACACGGGTTCGTGCCCCAGTCCGGGAAGATCCCACATGCCACGGAGCGGCTGGGCCTGAGAGCCATGGCCGCTGGGCCTGTGCCTCCAGAGCCTGTGCTCTGCAACGGGAGAGGCCGCAGCAGTGAGAGGCCCACATATCGCAAAAAATAAATAAATAAATGAAAAATAAAATAAAATAGTCTCTCCAGATTTTGGTAACTTGAAATTCTAGAGTTGTGCTAAGTTAAGTGGTGGAAGTTTGTTGAACAGTTAGATCATTCCCAAATAAAATAAGATACTGAAACATTAATTACTGAACATTGGCTTCCTTTTACAGAGAAACAAAAGGTTTAGAACTATTAATGAATATGTTTGGTGCCACACTGAGGTATTTTCTATAAGAAAGCACATTTTTCAAGAAATTATTATTTGGATTTATGTTTACCCATCTACAGAGTGCTGATATAGAGGACAGTTCATGGTTGCTTAAGGAAAGTAGGATGTGTGTTTTCAGTAAAGAATGCATGAGGAATGGAATTGCAGTTTATCAAGGGAAAAGGAAATAGGTCTGATTCACAGCTATCTGTTTCTGGATGGAAAAAAAAATAAAGTGATGGTACAGAAAGTCATGAAAGGTTTATGGAAAGTGGACCCCAAGAAAAGAGTTTTGTGCATGGTCAGGACTGACTAAGTTTAAAATGAATTGAGTAAATGAATTTTAAAAGTAAGCTGGTGCAAAACTTGAATTTGGCTTTTTCTCTCCAGAGGACACGATTTCTTAAAATGTTGAAATGCCTTTGATAACAGATTTCAAGTTTCTTTACCTTTTAAGTGACCTGTTCTGTATTTGCCTTTGAAATCTTTTACTGTTACTTTATCTAAGTGAATAACTATTGTTTCACAGTGACCTGTGATCCTATCTGACTGAATGTTCTAAACCCTTTTGATATATATATATATTTTTGACAAAACTTCCTAAATCAAATTCTAATGAAGTCCTCTTGACCTCTAGCTAACTCTGGGATGCTTCAAGGGGCCCCCGAAACATCCCAAAGAGAGATATTAAACTAATTAAGTTCATTTGGTGTGTTAAATTACATGGGAACTATTGTCAAATGAGTAATAAATCTTCTTAGGTTATATTGTATGGTAAATGTTACTAATATAGATATCCTAGAAATTATATAGAGTTCTTAAAATTCTGATATGTCCTGGTAAAATGTTACCAGTCATAATTCTAGTTATTATCTTAAAGTGTTGTATGTCATAGCAGTAACCAAGTTTCTCAGTTAATTGCATTGTAATCAGATTTTAAATGTGCCTTCTTAAGTGTTTTGTTATTATAGACAGTTGTGGTTTTATTCTGAAGCCTTTTCAAAAATGCTTCCTCTTCAAGAAGATTTATAGAAAGGACCTTTGGATAAATACAAGTTTCTGACTTTCAGACCATAATGATGAACTGGGTAAGAAATCAAAGAATTCTAATGGGAAAACTTTTGGCTTCATAAAACTGTTAACAAAAAGGATTAGTTACATAGGACTGAGTGAATTGCTGAATATGGTTATAATTTTTATGGTCTATCTGGAAAATTACTGGTTTAAATCTGTGTTTTCCAGGTATAAGGAAATCTTCCCCTCAAACTAATTATGACTTACAGTAATTTGGTAAATTATAACTTTGTAAGCAGTATTGAAACATTTATCTTTTCTCTCTATCTGCTCCCTCCAGAGATTGGAAACTCTTTGATTCCTAGCAGCTTTATCAGATAAATTAGGAAGGCTACCTCACTAACAGGTACAGAAATCTCAAGGTATTTTGGGAACCTTGAAAAGGGAAGAATTCACCTAAATATGGGAGGAATTCACATAGATAAATCTGTGATAAGCCCTCTTGTGACTTTCCAAGCCCTGAGAGGTCTGTCAAAAGTTCAGTCTGGGACTCAAAAATTTCAGCAAAGCAAAAAAGTCTATGTGATCAATTATAATCACATAAATCATCAGGCCAAGTTTTTTTTTTTTTTTTTTTTTAGTGGTACGCGGGCCTCTCACTGCTGTGGCCTCTCCCGTTGTGGAGCAAGGCTCCAGACGCGCAGGCTCAGCAGCCATGGCTCAGGGACCCAGCCACTCCGCGGCATGTGGGATCTTCCTGGACCGGGGCACGAACCCCTGTCCCCTGCATCGGCAGGCAGACTCTCAACCACTGAGCCACCAGAGAAGCCCAGGCCAAGTTTTTGAGACCAGATTTATTTTGCACACAAATTAGTCTTAATTTGGTTATATTTGGTAGAAATGAGGATAATTTTAGAGAGAAAAAGATGTTTCAATGAATGTTAAATCCCAGTTTTGTTAATGGAGGTCTGTATTTACTAAGGCTCACTTCCCGGATAGTTCCTTACTGTTACATTATATTAATGTAAAGTTTAATTGAATTATTAAAAGGACACTGTAAGTTTGTTCCTGAAGCTTATCTCAGTAATCTATCTTTGGATGAAGATCAGATGCTCCATGATCTGCAACCAGGGGATTATGCATACTGGAAAAGACATAATTTAAAGGACTATCTCCAACCTAGATGGAAGGACCCTTATCAGGTACGCTTAACTAGCTCAGGCACAGTGAAACCGAAAGGAATTGACTCTTGGATTAATTTCCACTTACAAAGGGCCCCTGCACTGGATTGGCCTATAAAGAGGATGGCTGACCACAAAATCACTTTAAAACAACGCTCAAACAGAGGAGAAACTACACTTACACCAGGACGAGAAGAAGACGATATCAGAAGTAGACAGCTAGCTCAAGATCCTGGACCTGAGTCGTATGATCATTTATAATATTTCCTTTTCCTTGACTTCCTGGACCTTTGTATATAAATCAAATGTTTTTCTATCATGGGCATAATCCTATGCTAGTTTTAAAAATCAATCCAATTCTTGGGTTTGTAGCCAAGTACCTGTGTCTAGTACTTCTGGGTTACCTTGGTGAATTTTTTCCCTCCAAGGCTCTGATTGGTTGGCCCTTGGGAAATTTATTTTAAAAGAAAAAGTTTATAGTCCTGTTCAGGCCACTACTGATGTTACTAGATGGGATAATTTTACCTGGCCAATTAATAATAACTGCTCTGACCCTGGCCATAAATATGAATTTTCCTTGAAAGTTACTCAAGCTCAGTCAGAGCAACAAGCAAATTTCAACCAAGAAATAAAACCTCCCACAGTTATGGGATGGATTTATGTGGTTAACACCAGGCTATGGTCATTTAAGGTTAAAAGCTCCTCTATGTTGGGAATAATTGAATCATACTAAGGATGATCAGCCTAGTAACATTAGGAAATTAGTCTGGGTGCCTTATGAATAAGGCCTACATATTCTTACCCTTAGAGACGGTAATTGGTATGGAACTGACTGGGTCAGAGGATCAGAGATTCACTGGGTTGCACCTAATGGAACCCAGTGGATTTGTGGTGCTAATTTATGGCCTTGGCTTATGCCAGGATGGACAGGAAAATGTACCCTGGGATTCCCTTGGAGTCAAGGTCATATATGTAACAATTTAGAGATGACCCCAGCCAATCTACCATTGGTATGAGCCCAATGGGTCAAGAGATCTGTATTATGCTGGTATGACCATTTAACAACAACTTTTGTGACTTCAAGAGGATTGGAGTATGTAATTGGCCATATTGAAGCCTTAACAAAATTCACTTAGCAGCCTTTAAATGATAGTAACCAGGCTATTAGCTTACTGAATTCTGAGGTCTCCATGATGAGAAGAGCAGTGCTACAAGACTGCATGGCCCTTGACATCCTTACAGCATCTCAGGGAGGCACCTGTGCCATAATTCAAACTGAATGCTGTGTTTTCATACCCGATGGATACTCTAATGTAACATGTTTAATGAAGCATATGAAAATCAGATTTCTGCCTTAAGGGACCCACTCCCTAGTCTTGACAATCTCTTCAAAAACTGGTTTGGCGTAGGAAGCTCTTGGCTTAAATATTTACTTATAACTCTATTAATGTTATTAGCTATGTTATTCGTATTTTGCCCGTTTTACAAGATTGTTGTTTCTTGCATTACCAAATGTGTGACTGAGCCACTGACAAAAATATATGGTTCTGTATGAGATCAATGATTGCAGTAGTGTAGCTCCAGATATGGGAAGATGCAACAAGAGGGAATTGTTTCCTGGATCATAACAGACTAGTAAATAAGAGAGGTGGTCCAGAGACCTTTGACTGTTGTTTACAAGGTCTAGTCCAGTAATAGCACATTGAGTGGCCTATCAGCAAAATCTTCATTAGACCTAGGAGTGAGCCTTCCTACCACCGAGGGACGAAATGGTCATGAAATGGCTCCCAAAGCATGGTCGAATTTATGACCATGAGGGCGCCCTATCAACTACAAATTGACACTTGCCATCTACGTCTACAAGGATTAAATCATGTGCTGCTGCAGCTGCTGATTTTCAACACCTCCCTGAAGGGAGTTCAATGTGGAAAGCTAACGTGAGGCACTCTGTGCTCTGAGAAAGAACTGGCAGACCAGGTCTTCAGATTGTCAGATATTTTCAGGAGCTGATTTTATAAGCCCAATTCTTGCATCTCCTTATATTTGGAAAAGAGCTAAAATCCTTCATGGTGACCTCAGCTCCTCGTGACTAGCAGAACCTTCTGCATAAATATGTGCTTGATTGCATGAACTCCTCCTTCACCAAAATCACATATACTGACCTTGCTCCCTACCTCTTTGAGCAGTGTCTCAGAGCTATCTGAAATGCTGTCTCCTGGGCTGCAGCCCTCATTTTGCCCCAAATAAAACTTAACTCGCACTTCTCACATTATGCATTTTTTTTTAAGTTGACCAATTCTTCCGTTTGGTGTAGGTTTTAGCATCTGTAAAACAGCTCAGGAAATGTGCGTCAAATACTGTTATCTAGGTACTTCAGAGAGGAACTAAAGCAGAGGACATGTTGGGAGGGTTCTGTTCTGGAAGGCCGCACAGAGTCCAGAGCCACGGACAGAGAAAGAAGTGGACAAATCCAAGGGCTTGGGAATGATTAAATGTGGGGATTGAAGGAAGGAGAGAAATCAAGGTTGACACCTGGGGTTATGTCTGAATAACAGGGCAATAAGTGGTGCCTTTATTGCCTCGAGAGCCTGGAGTTGTGGCGGCGTGGTGGGCGTCGGACATGCTCAGCCGGAGGCGCCCAAGAATCAGAGCTGGAGGTAGAGCTCATGAGGTTACTGGATTGGAAGACAGCAGTGGCTTCAGGCCTGCATGAGATGTTCAGAGAGGCAGCGAAGGGGTGCGGATTGAAAAGGGATTGGGCCTAGGAATTTGCAAACTTTGCATGGGGAGGGAGGAGCCAGCAAAACATTGGGTCAGTCCTCCAGCCTCCTTCCTCACTTTGCTCAGGGCTGCATCTCAGGCTGGAGCCCCTCTCCAGGTAGGGCTGGCAGAAGCGTGGGGCACGGGGTGGGCGCTGTCCTGGGGCCCCCTAGCTTTACAACCTGCTCTGTTTCTCACTGGCCCGTGAGAAAGGCATCTTCCTAGGCATCCCTTACCCTGAAACTGGGGACATTAAAATAACAATGCCATGAGGAGAAAATGAAGACCAGGAGGAAATGAGGAAGGACTTAGGCACTAACTTTAAAAACAGGGTCAGGAGGTGAAATTGACAGTGTCTTTTGGAAGCAATGGTATAAGTGAGAGCTTTAGGTCTTAGGGGACCTTCTCCTCCATTCCCTAGAAGTGAGGTCTTGAACTTTATGTCCAAAGTATTTCTTCAGAGTATTTCTGACTGGGGATAGATTTGGAAGTAGTAACTTTTTCTGCATTTCCTTCATTGTTAGAACAATTGATTGGACTCCTTTTTTAAACAACAAAAGGAATAACATGTTTACTGTTATAATCATATAAATGTAAGCAAACACGTAACTAGAAAAGTATCTTTGTGTGTGTGTGTGTGTGTGTGTGTGTGTGTGTGTACAAAATGGGGTACTTTTCTACATACCAAACCTTCAATGTTGAATTCTGTATCATGGGCTTTGCTTGAATTCTAGACCCTGAACACAGCTGCACGGGAGACCAAGTCCTGCTCTGCAGAGAATTCATCCTCCTTCTAGGACGAGGACCCTCAGTGGGTGAGCAGTGGTAAAAAAGAAAATTCAACCAATCTGAAAGTCAAATTGGGCAACATCCATTCTAGCAACTAGAAGGGAGCTCCTAGCAATTACACAAAATGGAAGGTTTTTAAATAAGAAGAAGCGTGGGGCAAGGGAGCCATTAGGGAAAGAAAAGATTATTTTTAGGCCAGATCGTCTTTTGAGGAGAAGTGAATGGCAGTTTTATCATGCAGACTACTTCTTCCTCTGGGGGTCAGGCTATGGAGAGGGCCCACATAACGGATGACCTTCTTGGTACCAGTCAGAAAATTCCAAACTGGTTGGCTAAGATTGCATTTCTGGGGAAGGTGGAAACTGCAAGTAAGTCGAGTGTTAAGTCTAGGTTTGGTGTTCTGGGCTTTAGCATAAGTGATGCCATTTGAGGTCTGTGGTTTTTCTTTAGCAGCATCTAAGACTTGATAGTTGAGTGGCTTGGTAACTGGAGAAGAGGAGAGGGGTGTGGGAACACATATTTTACAGTGAAATCAGGAGAATTGACCTTCTGAACACATGAGGAATGATTCTAGGGTGGGGACCCTTAACCTGGAGCTTTGGTAGTCTGATATTATTAACAGAATCCATGACTTTGTCACCGCTGGAAATCACAGCCATTTTCATTTCGTATTACAGTTTTGCAGGTATCATGAAACAAAGTTTTACACTCTAAGTCAAAATTCAAATATAGTTTAGATCTGCCACTCAGTCTTGTTAAATAATAGATTAAGAAGCTCACGTTATCTCAAATTATTGTTTTGATAACTGTATCATGCTAAATTCTATTCAGATATGAATGAAAACAAATGTGGTCTCTTTCCTGCCCAAGATCCTAGACACTCTGAAGTTCTATCCACTCCGGGTTCAGAATCCCTAAATTAAGGTGGAAAGAAAGGTTTAAACACCCAGGCTGGACCACACTTGGCAAGTTTCAGGCAAGGCTTCAGGATCATCAAAAGGGGGTTAGCATTTAGGAAGACTCCAGAGTGTTGACCTAAAATAAAGGCACAACGTGAGAGTTGCAAGTTAAGTTTTATTTGTGGCAAAATAAGGACTACATCGTGGGAGACAGCATTTCAGAGAGCTCTGAGACACTGCTCCAAAGAGTTATGGGGGAAGGGTCAGTATATATGTGATTTTGGTGAAGGGGGAGTTCATGCAATCAAGCATATATTTTTTTGCGGAAAGTTTCTGCTAGTCAGGAGGAGCAGACGTCACCATGAAGGATTTTTGTGCTTTTCTAGATTTGAGGAGATCATAGAATTGGGCTTATAAAATGAGCTCCTGAAAATACATAACTGTCTGAAGATCTGTTCTGCTAGTTTTTACCAGAGCACAGAGTGCCTCATTCCAGCTCTCCACATTGAACTCCTTTCAGGGGGCATGTTGAAAGTCAGCAGCTCCAGCAGCACATGATTTAAGCCTTGTAGACGTAGATGGCAAGTGCCAATTTGTACTTGACAAGAGGCTTTTAATCAGTGCGGTGATGAGTGCGGCTTTATGTTCTAAGGAACTTGCTCTAACAAAATACAGCAGGAGGGCGAAATTTGGAGACAGGAATCAGGAAGGGTGAGAAATGCTGAGCAATTCACACACCCAAGGCATTGCGGGTGGGGAGGGTTGGCGGGTGGTAAATGTTTTGGTGTGCCTTTTAATCGTGTGATTCTTACTAATCTTGTATGACTTTAGGCTGTGTTAAGTAGTTCGAAATGGAGTCACAGTGGCCAATGGGCGCCTGCATGATGATTGTTCTTAAACGGTCGATGTTAGACTGTGAGTGTTTAAGTGTGGCATTTTAGGAGTGTTAATGTGGGTACAGAATTTGTTTGGTAAGGCCCAAGGAGAGACATCCCTGGAACAGGAGCCACTGATGTAGTTAAGACCCCCTCAGCCCCACCCAGGGCTTAACTGGTACTCCCTATTGGCTGCTCCCTACAAATGAGACCACTGGGCTGAGCAGCTGGAAGGCTCCTGTCTGGGGACTGAGTCTATGCGGCTGGAGGCTCTGTGACTTCCTGCTCGCCCTAGTCTTAAGACCCGTTGTTTGGGGGCGCCACTCATGAGTGCGGCCTCCTTCCGGATCCCTCTTCTCTCTCACTTGTGTGACTAACTTATGGTGCGTGTGTGATTGTGTGCAATAAATGTGATCTCGGGTGGCCTCAACCTGCAGCAGCTTGAAGCGGGGTTTCAGTCCCCTACCAGAGGTTGAGGTCAGGTTGCAGCGGTGAGAGCACCGAATCCGAGCCACTAGACCAGTGGTCAGTGACGAGGCCCTGGCCCTCTTGGCTTTGCAGAAAAAGAATTTCCACAAAGACGGAAAGTAGTGAAACAAGTAAAGTATTTATTAGGAGGAAAAAGAGTACAGTACCTGTGCATAGACACACGGGCGGACTCAGAGACAGAGAGAGAGAGAGTCGCCGCCTTGTGGCAGTTTAAATCACTTATATGGGAGATTTCTTCCAGGTTTCCTTTGGTTAACCATTTTGATTTGCCTTGTTCAAAGTCCCTATTTGGTATATCTCAGGATCCTCCCATGTATGCGTGCACATCTCTTAGCCAAGACAGATTTCACCAAAGAGGCCTATGGGGACGCTTGGCATCACTTACTATGGGGTGGTGTCCCCTCCCTTTTGACCTCCAGGGAGCCTTTCTGCACATGTGTAGCCAGGAAGTTCTCCTGACTTCGAGAATGAGAAATATGTGGTCTCTTATCTTCTCTCTGGGCAGAGCCTGGCCTCCTCTCTCAATCGTCCTGTTATTCTCCTCTTGGAGTATGGGTCCACAGGGAACGAATCTCCAACCGTTTGCCCTGGGGGCCCATCTGTCTCCTGCCTCAAATGGAGCAAATCATAAATTGAATTTGGCTGTGTTTTGTAGTCTCCAATTCCGGGACTCACCTGACCTTCCTGCAAGGCTGGGCCACCATAAACCAATTTCCCCTTAATCAGGGATGGAAAACAGCTTGCTTTGATTTTCTTGGCTTGTGACTGCCATCATTTCATATGTTTATTATCTACTTGCATTTCCTCTATGCTGAATTAACTTTTCAGAATAGGCAGGCTGTTCTTAGTGTGATTTTTTTTTTTTTTCTGAATTTGCTGGCGGTTTTGTGGACTCCCTTTTCTCGAGAGAAAGAACAGTTCATATTCCCACCCCACTCTCTGTGACCACCCAGCGTTTGACATTACTGTATACTTTTCACATTTTAATTACCCAAAAAGTCTACCAGTTCCTGCTGCCCCTCTCAAGGTGGAGAGGGGGGATATTTGGCTCAGAACTGGCCATCATCAGCTTTCTCCAGCACTGGAACCAGTTTTGTTAGCATTCCCTTGACTGCTAAAACTGAGCATGTTTTTATCTGTTTACTGTCCATTCGCATTTCTGTGGGGTTTTGTCTATTTACAAAAATGGGACTGTCCTATCTGCATTATCTGCAGCTTGTTTTTCCTCTGATATATCCAGGACATTCCTAACCAGTGCCTTGTGTCTCTGATATAGTCACTAATAGTCACCAACCTCTGACTCCTCAGTGGGCATAGGGCTTCTTTGGCTCAATCCTTCTCTTATTAAAGGGCATTGTTTTCTGAGTTTTTGTCACAAAAAGCTCAATGCTAAAACTGTTTTTGTGTACTGTTAAGTCTAGGTGGTTTTACTCCTGGTGTAGATTCTCAAGGGGAGAGTATATGTATTGTTTCTGATTTTAAAAGGTGTTCCAAGTTCCTGAAAAGTTATAACTATTCCCACTCCAGATGGGTAAAATGATCCTATTTTTTTCAATTATAGCCACAGTTTCTGGGTTTGGGCAACTTTTCATGTTTAGTATTCATTGCTTTCCAATTCCCTCTTTTTTAAATTTTAGTTTATCAATTTACATAAACTTTTACTATAAGAAACATTAATGATTTTTGCGGTGGTTTAGAATTTGTTATTCTCTCTTCTGTGAAATACTTCCCTGTTTTAGTTTTTTTGAAGTTCACAACTCTTTACTGAAAACTGTTCTATATGGTTAAATGGAAAGTTCTGGACATGGAACCTTTTATTAAATGTTGAGCATTTTATTGACTTTTCTTTATACTCATCTGACAAGGACTTTGTGTTTGTTTTTACTTTTTGGATCAATATTTGATTATTTTACAGTTTTGCTAGGATATCATTTATTTCATCTAGATTTTTTTGTATATTACTATACATTTGCAAATTTATCTTTTAAAATCCTCACACCGGGTCCTTTTTCATGCTTAACTTTGCACAATGTAATTTTCTTCTCTTTAAGGAAAATCCTTACTTGGTTTTTGATTTTATTCTTTACAGCTTTCTTTTAAATTTCTACTTTAATGCAACCTTTTGTCTTTTCTTTTCTTAGTTTTGTCTTAGCCATGTTGTTTGGAGCACAAAGACATTTATATTTGGAGAGTAATGTAACTGAAAATTTTTTCTTTGCTTCATTTCATACTTTTGACCTGAATTATGCTTTATTGGTCAGTACTACCTTCTTTGTGTTTTAATTATGTCAGCATTTTTCTGTACAACTTTGCCCTTATTTTCAGTTTTCCTTGGTATTTTGCTTTAATAATATTTGTAGGACATATAGAGCAGTCTTGTTAATGAACTGAACTTGGGTTCACTCACCTAACACACAGCAGTCAATCTACTGACACTGGGTTGTGGTGAAGGAAAGAACAGCATTTATTTGCAGGGCACCAAGCAAGGAGAATAGGTAGCTAGTGCTCAAAGGACCTGAATTCCTTGCCTGGCACCCTGCAAATAAACACTTTACTTTTCCTTCACCACAGCCTGGTGTCAATAGATTGACTGTGTTGCAAGCGAACCTGAGTTCAATTATGTAACAATTTTGGTGACCACGAAAGGACCACAATCCCAACTGGGTGTCTTGACTGTGGCACATTGGTCCCTGACAGGAGGTGGCTCTAAGATTCTGTCCAACAGCTTTCTGAGCACCTTTGTCTCAGGGACAGCCCTTAGCATCTGCCACCACCTAGGTGTCGATGGTCCTCAGTGCTTTCATGGTGAAGGAAACAAGGCGCTTGCTTGAGATGTCTCTGCTAAATAGCAGAGCTCATGTGTGATGGCACCAGGGTAATTTTTCTTTAGGCGCTTGACTCTGTCTGTGGCAGGGCATTGATTTTGGGGGGTTTTCTGTATTGGACCAAGGAATCTGTAACCTTGAGAGCTGCCTTGTGTTTGTTTGCTTGCTGGCCTCCTTGATATTTGACAGCACAAGCTGTGAACAACTAAAGATGAGTAATCAGAGCTCTGTTCCATCTTGTCGCCTGTTAGGGTATATTCAGCAGAACTGGGAAATTTTTAGTTTGCACCTCTGAAAAGAAAAAAAAAATGGTGTTCTATAGTAACATTCCTTGGCCTCAGTACTCTTTAGGATCTGGAGAACACTGGCCCCCAAAGTCTCTCTAAATTATAACACTACCTTTCAACTAGAACTATACTGTGAAAGGGGAGTATAGTATATAATGTGAAAATGGGATGATGTTTGTTATGAAGAGCCTTTTATACTATTGTATCAAAGGGAGCCTATTCAGAGAAAAATCTATCATGCATAGAATTATGATACACAAAGGAATTTCTTCCAGTAAGGTGATATTAAAAGCTTTACCAGATTCTCATAAATCAAGAGACAAGGAATTAATTCAACAAATACATGCTTCTAGAGTTCTGCCACCACTGCCCCTGTATGGTGGGCAGAATGGGGAAGAAACCGTCAGGGTCCTATATTCCACAGTAGCCAACTCACCCCCACCTGCTCTGGCAGGAGCTGAGGAAAGCAGACTGGTGTCCTTCTTGTACCTGACAGGGTACCAATTTTGACCAGGGAACTACTATTGTTCAGGCAGAGCATTTCCCACTGAGGCAGATTCCTACTGGAGGAATAAATGCCCAAGATCAGCCAGCAGGATTCATGTGGATACACTCTCCCTTTTCAACCTCAGACTTGTTTAATTGGAAAAATAATATACCAACCTATTGGGAAGACACTACCGGCATGGAAAATCTATTCTTCTCCATCTTTGCCACCCACAACCCAAATTGGGCTGACGTTCAGAGTTTGCTAGCTACCCTGTTGGCTGAGGAAGAGAGTACGATGGTGATAGAAAAGGCTAGAGAAGAGGCAGATAGAATGCATGCTTCTGCCCCTAACAAGCCCATCCAAGCACCAGCAGCAAATGCAATTCCCACCACAGATCCAGGAAGGGATGAGAGTGACATAGGAGATAAAGCTCAAAATGAGCATTACACGGAGTACATCTTAGCAGGGCTCCAAAAGGGAGAGCCAACACAGGAGGTTTCATAAGGTGCAAGGAGTGTGCCAACTGCCACAGGAGAACACCTGAGTCTTTGGAGAGAATGTATAGGGCATATTGCCAAAATATAGATGTGGATGCTGATAATCCAGAGAATTTCACGTTAGTTAATCAGACCTTATGGCTCAGAGTGCCCCAGCTGCAGAACATAGAAGGGCTTTTTGGCCTGCTCATATCTCATTTGGTTGAAATTGCTTTCAGTTTTTCACAGTCGGGAGGATATACAGACCAAAAAGAGACCCGTTAAATGAAGCAGCAGATGTCCCTTTTGGAGGTAACACTCATGGGAGAAAGGGAGAACAAGACATCTGAGCAGAGGATAAGATCACAGGGAACCAAGAGAGTGAAGAGTGACCCCCAGAAAGGAGACCCCAAAAAAGGACATGTTAAAGTGAGTCCCCAGCAGTGCCTATTGTAAGCCAAGAAGGAAATTTTCCCCAGCTCAAAAAAGAAACTGGAGGAGGAGGAAAAAACATTGTTCATGCTGTGGCTAACTGAAAGTGACAGAGTGAGGAAGGCCTGGCAGGGAGTCTACTTGGGGAAACAGGCTCCTTCCCACTTCCCAAGAGGAGCCCTGGGTAACCCATTCGTGGGAAATTAACAAACTGACTTTCTGATTGATACTGGAGCCACTTGCTCTGCTTTGGACACTCGATTAACTAGTTAACCCAAAAAAGCGCAATGGCGAGAGGAGTCTCCAGGAAGCCTCTTCAAAAACTGTTTGTGCAACCTCTAGACTGTCAGATTGAGGTACTAACTTAAAACATAGCTTTTTGTACATGCCAGAGTGCCCAGTCCCATTGCTGGGGTGAGACTTATTAAGTAAATTCAATACTGAATTGACTTTCACACCTGGACAACTGGATATAGAGGTACCACCGGAACAAGCCTGTGCTTTGCAGGCAGCCCTCTTCTGTCAAGGTATGGAGGAGTCATCACCAGCATTCATTCCTGAAGACATCTTGCAGCAGGGAAGCCTGGGACCATGGGCTACTGTAGGCCAGGGAGAGCCATTAGGGCTGTAGAGTAAAGGTGAAACTGAAGCCAGACACTCAGGCTCTGAGCTTAAGGCAATACCCCTTAAAGGAGCAAGCAAAACAGTGATCCAGGCTTTTATAATTGTCTTTTTGAAATGCAAGCTTATTTGCCCCCCTGTCACCATATAATTCTCCCATCCTGCCTTTAAGGACCTATGAGCCATAAATCAGATAGTGGAAGATATTCACCCTGTTGTCCCAAATCCCTATATTCTGCTCATTGTCTTACCCAGAGACATTTGTTGGTTCACTGTGCTAGGCTTAACAGATGTCTTTTTTGTGTCCCTGGGAGTCCTAAATCCCAGGATTCATTTGCATTTGAATGGGAAAATCTAGAAAACAAAAGCAAGCAACAATACTGCTGGACAGTATTGCAAGGACTTTAAACCCCACCCCACGTTGTTCACGAAAGTGCTAGCTAAAAACATAATGGAGCTCCAGCTACAGGAGGGAGCTCTGCTCACATATGTGGATACCTTCACAACTAGCAAGATGAAGAACTCTGGTAAAAACACTGGGACTACTTTGAACTCTCTGGCCAAATGACACTATAAAGTCTCTGGGAAACAAGCCCAAATTTCCCAACCATCTGTGAAATATCTAGGATTCAAACTGACAAAAGGCCAGAGGAATTTGCTCCAGGACTGCCGGCAGACAGTAGCCTGGGTGACAGTGCCCACCACCCAAAGACAGTTGCGTGGGTTCCTGGAATGGCAGGATTCTGCCGCATTTGGATTCCCAACTTAAGTTAATAGGTAAGCCACTGTATGAGGCCCTAAAATGGGCTGACAATAAGCCTTTAGTGGGGACGGGAGAATGTCAAAGACCTTCCAAACAATGAAGGAAAAACTACTGACTGCCCCTGTTCGGGGTTTGCCAGATTTGAAAAAGCCATTTGATCTTTTTAAACATGAAAAACAAGTAGTGAGACTGGACGCATTGACCCAGAATCTGAGAAACACAAAATGCCCAGTATCCTATTTCTCAAAGACTTTGGACATTATATATAATCCAGGGATGGTCAACATATTTGAGTGTCATAGCTGCTACTCGAGATTTGTTGCAAGACGCAGAGGATTTCACTGTAGAACAGCCAAGCAGGGTGCATATGTCCCACTCTGTGCTGCCACCGTTAGAACAAAGGGATGGATATTGGCTCACTTCAGGCCACCTGGGAGGATATCAGGTCATTTTACTTGATAATCCTAATGTATTGAAAAGACTGTGTCTTCCTTGAACTCAGCCATTCTGCTCCCCACCCCTTTGGGTGGCCCATGCTTGCAGGCCCATGTATGATTTATGCAGGTCATTGAGCAGCTCCTCAGACTTGATTAATGTTCCCTTGGGAGATCCAGACTTGGAGGTGTTCACAGATGGAAGTAGCTTCATGGACCACCAACACTAAAAATCCAAATACTCATAGGTTACCCTACAGGAGATCCTAGCAGCAGAAGCTTTGTCATCAGGTACCATGGCCCAAAAGGCTAAAATTATTGCCTTTACTTGACCTTTACATCTCAGTGAAGGTAAGAAAGTTAACATCTATACTGACTCAAAATATGCCTTTTCACGGCCTTCCTGGTGGCGCAGTTGTTGAGAGTCCACCTGCCGATGCAGGGGACATGGGTTCGTACCCCGGTCCAGGAAGATCCCACATGCCGCGGAGCGGCTGGGCCCGTGAGCCATGGCCGCTGGGCCTGTGCGTCCGGAGCTTGTGCTCCGCAGTGGGAGAGGCCACAACAGTGAGAGGCCCGCGTACCGCAAAAAAAAAAATATATGCCTTTTCAGTTGTGAATGCACATGGGGCAATTTGGAAAGAGAGATTGCTCACTTCTGAAAGAAAAGAAATCAAACATGCCCTCAAGAAGTTTTGAAACTGCTAGACACAGTGTTCAAGCCAAAGGAGGTGGCAGTGGTGCATTGCCCAGGACAGCCAGGACCAAAACAACTTTGGTTATAGTTCTGTTCCTAAGTATACACCTGACCCGATTTAGCCTGACATACTCACCTGAGAATTTCGAAAGTTCACAGAATTGGGATTTGATTTTACCCATCTAGGATCAAATGGTAAATGATCAAAGAGTGTTTTCAATTCCTGAATATCTAATGGAGGAAATAATTGGATCAATATACCTGAGCACCGATTATGGGTATCCAGTGGATTCAGGAGTACATTTAAAGACCAAATATGCAAAGGACAATTCAAAGAATATTACAAAAATGTAAGATTTGTGCTAAAAATAATTCCAGCACTGGCACTCCCCCACACTTCATGGAGTCCAAGTTAGAGGGGAGGGCCTGAGAGAAGTTTGGCAAGTAGACTTTACAGTCATGCCCAAAGTTAAAAGAAACTTTCACTATGTACTAGTGTTGACGGACACCTTTATAGGCTGGCTACAAGCATTCCTTTGCTAGAGTGAAAAAACTTCAGAGGTAGTAAAGGTCTTGCTCCAGGAGATAATTCCTAGATTTGGGCTACCCAGCTCAATTCAGAGTGAGAATGGAGGTGTCTTTATTGATAATGTGATTCAGGAGGTATCTAAAATATGTGGAATAAAATGGAATTTGCATGCATCTTGGAGGCCTTGATCAACAAGAGCCACACCTTAAAAAGGATGATAGCTAAAATCTGTCAAGAAACTAATTTAACCTGGGATAGAGTGTTGCTGGTTGAACTGCTTAGAATTAGAATGGGTCCTAGAAGTAGACTCCAAGTGAGTCTTTATGAAATATTGTATTGGAGACCCTTCCTCTATTCTGAGCAGTTTGGTGGCCAGACATATGACCAAAAGGTAAAAGAAGTAGACACTGTAAGATATGTGCAAACACTGGGGTTAGTTTTAAATGCTATTCTTAAATTTGCTACTAAAAAAAATGATGATTCCCACAGATGTCCCCCTTCAGTGTTTTATTATTTATTTATTTATTTTTCTGGCCAGAAATATCATCCATTTATTCATTCTACAAATGGGATATGTAAGCAAAACAAGTACATATAAATCCTTGCATTCTTGGAATTTATATTGGTGGAATGGATGGAAGACAGGCAATAAATAATAAACAGAACAAATAAGTAAAATATATGAGATACTACATGGTGATAAGTGCTACAGAAAAAAGACAGCAGAGTCAGCAATATTGGGAAGCAGGAAGTGGTTTGTGGTTTTAAATAGGGTAGTTGGGTGAGCTTTATTCAGACAGCAATATTTAAGGAAAGGTTTGAAGCAGGTGCACGTACAACCAGGTGGGTGTCTGAGGGAAGAGCACGGATAACAGCAGCTGCCTCTAGTGGATCAGGTGGCCAATGCCAAGGTCCTCAAGCAGGAGGTGCCTGTCGAACAGGAGGAAGATCAAGGAATCCAGAGTGAACAAGGGAAGACTAATAGGGGACAATGCCAGAAAGACAGAAGTGCCTCCAGTGTTTTAGACCTGGAGACTGGGTGCTCTTCATAACGTGGAAGGATGTACACCCAAAGAACCAACTCCGGCCATTGTGGGTGGGGCCTTACCAGGTTCTGCTAGTAACTTGCTCATCTGTTAAATCAACAGGAGTCAAGCTGTGGATCCGCTGCACATGGTTGAAGCTGGCTTCTGACCCAACTACAAATCCACAGTCCTCAGCAGTTACAGAAAAGACAACCACAACGCTGACTGAAAGCCAGTGCTCCTTCCTACAAGTCTAGACCGGGGCTTCAGTTAAAATTAAAGAAAGTATCTTAGATAAGTAGTGAATGACTTGTGGCCATTCATAATAACGTTTGTAATTGGCTGGAGCATTTTTCTGATTTATTATTTACTTATATCCCTGTGCTTGTTTCTTGATTCATCTAATCATTTTACCTGTGATTATATTGCAGTCAATCAAACCTGTAATTTGTTGTGATATTACATAACCCTTGCTCTATTTTAATTTAACCCTTGTGATAATAGGGTTAACACCAAAGTTTAGGGTCACTGCTATTTTCCCAGACAAGCTGTTGGCCTGAACTATAATGATAGCTCTTGCTTTTCTTT
This sequence comes from Platanista minor, assembly GCA_004363435.1. Classification (NCBI taxonomy): domain Eukaryota; kingdom Metazoa; phylum Chordata; class Mammalia; order Artiodactyla; family Platanistidae; genus Platanista; species Platanista minor. The sequence goes on along the minus strand of RJWK010010446.1, from coordinate 21,696 downwards.
ATTGTCTCATCCCACTGGTGTCTGCTGCTTCCTGGGAGGAAAATACTCTCATTAGATTGTCTCAGAGTATAGCCAGAGGTAGGAATTTAAGTAATTGTTGGATATGTCATTTGAAATCTGAAACCATCCAGGAAAACTATGTCCCATTTGTGATCCCTGTAACTGAGTTTTATACTGTGCCAGACCCCATAACCTACTATAATCTTCCTCCTTCAGGCCTCACATTCCAAGTCCATCTAATTCAGGAAATTCAGAATATCCCAACACCTTGCTTCAACCTGTCTGAAGTAATTTCCATTGGAGGGGAAGTTACTACAGGTCCCCCGCGTTCCCTCAATTTTCTCCTGAAAAAATGTGATGCCCAAAATCCCCTGAATTGTACACTTGACAAATGTGTAAGGGCTAAAAATGACACGAATTTATGCCAGAAAGCCAGACAAGTTGGATATCATGTAAATGGACTATGGAAGGCTTGCAGTAGCTCTGACCCCTGGCTTGATAACATAATCTCTGCACTCCCCAAAAATGAAAGAATTGATGACAATACCATGGGAGGTATAACTTGCTCCCCTCCAGGATATATCTTTGTCTGTGGCACAGGGAGTGACTCACCAACGCAAGGATGGGCATTTCGCTGCTTAGACAGCTGGGAAATTGAAGGGTCATGCCTACTGGGATATTTTAGGATCCCTTTCTCCTTGCACAGCCTAGAGAGCATCTCTTCTCTCTCTAAATCAAACACACATCTTAAAAGAGAGATATTGGAAGGGTATGAGGACAATACAGGACAAAGTATTTTTGGCAGCCCCATACCATCTGCCAGACTTTATGTCAATAGAGATATGATTCATAACCTATCTGCCACAATTGGGCAAATTGCTGAGGACATAGCTAAAAGTATTGCAGCCCAACAAACATCTTTGAACTCATTGGCTCGAGTGGTCCTGGATAACAGAATAGCCCTTGACTTCTTATTGGCAAAGCAAGGAGGAGTATGTGCAGTGGCTCATACCACATGCTGTACATATGTCAATACCTCTGGAGAAGTTGAAACCCGAGCCGACAGAATAATTCAAAAGGCTACCTGGTTACAGGACGTAAGTAAAGAGGACATGCACCAGGACTTATTTTCCTGGGTACTATCTGGAATAGAGGGACTCTTTTGAGTACTGTTACAAGGCTCCATTTGATCATCATCCTCTTTTTAATGTGTTTATTAATTTTCAAATATTTGTCCAGATGTTATGGCAAAGTGATCAAAGAGAGAGATAATGTGTTCATAATGCAAAATACTGATGCTAGGCCTGGGACTTGAGAATTCTTTGAAAACAAGGTCCAAGACTTTCTCTCCTCTAATCCTGAAGAATTGACATCGCCCCCGTTCAGCAGGAAGTAGCCAGAGCGGTCGTCGCCCCATTCCCCTCAGGATTGAGGAGTATCGAAGAGAAGAGGGAACTGAAACGGAGCAGGATGCTGCAGGGCCTTCCTGGGTATAAACCCCTCTTGTCCCCACTTCTTGTTTGTAGAAAAAGCTTGAATTTTTGAGGCCTTCCCAGAGTTCTAAAGAGCAGACTCAAGCAGTTAATGATTACAGAAGTGAGGAAATGCAGAAACAAAGGAAAAGCAACCAAGCAAGAAAAGCTCAGCCATAAAACAGAATCATGGGACTCCTAGTTCCTCCTCAAGGGATATAGATAACAATCTGATGCAACATATCTCTGAGTTGTTTTACAGAAACCAAGACCCCATGATGAAACCTGATGACCACAGCTAAGGAGACCTAGACAAGTTGGAGCCAGAAGAGTGATGATCAAGATGCCAGATATCACTTTGTTGCTTAACACCCAACCAATCAGAAGAATCCATGAGCTAGTCACATGCTTAAGACGCTTATCCTTAATTTTAGTCTTTAAAAACACTTTCCTGAAAGCCATCAGGGAGTTCAAGTCCTTTAAGCATTAGCTGCCCATTCTTCTTGCTTGGCACCCTGCAAATAAATGCTGTACTTTCCTTCATCGCAACCCTGTGTCAGGAGATTGACTTTGCTGTGCCTTGGGTGAGCAAACCGAAGTTTGGTTCAGTAACAACCTGTGTTTCAATTGGGAGAACTCAGTGGTTTTTCTTAATGATTTTTCAGTTTTTCTGAATGTTAGGAGCACTTTCAAGCATACAAAAGAGTAAACTCTCATACCCATCACGCAGATTCAAGAACAAGCATCTTCCTCATTTACCTCATCTATTTTTTTTTTCTGAAATATTTTAAAGTAAATCCCAGACATCATGCCATTTCACCCTTAAAAACTTCACTACCTATCTCTTAAAACATAAGGGTGTTTTCTCAAATAATCACAATATTATTATCCCAGTTAATAATGTTAGGGAATATCATAGCCCCTAATATTTAGTACTCAGTCCATATTCAAAATTTCTTGCTCTTCAACAACTGATTTATTCAATCCAGGATCTAAACAATTCTCTCCATCTGCTAAAGTAGAACAACACCTTATTCCCCAAGGCATTAAAGTATTGGAGCCCTGTTGAAAGTGCTATCCAGTGGGCTTTTCCTGTTGCTTCCTCATAGTCACCTGGACAGCTTCAGGTACAACTCCTGTTTTTAAATAGTTTGTTCCATTAAGAGGGATAAAACTAATACTGATAACTTTTTTAATAGTAGTCATTTTTATGCTTTCTCTTTTGACTTTTTCTCTGACTTAAGAGCTTTCATGTACTTTTTTCCTTCACCTCCTGTCACTCATAAATTGAGTTATTTTATCATAAATGAATGCTAAATTTAAGGCTTTTTAATAACCACTATAGGTTTTTAATGTGGTTAACGTAGTGAATTATGTTTGTAAGTTATTTGCTTTTAAACTTCTTGCATTTTTTTAATGTGGTAAAGTAGACACAACACAAAATTTACCACAACTATTTTTAAGTATACAGTTCAGTGGCAGTAAATATATTCCCATTCATGCAACCATCACCACCACCCATCTCACAAGTTTTCCATCTTTCCAAACTGAAATTCTACCCATTAAACACTATCTGCCTATTCCCCTCCTCCCCCCAGCCCCTGGTAATACCATTCTATTTTCTTTCTCTCTGAAGTTGACTATTTTAGGTACCTCATATAAGTGGACTCACACAATACTGGTCCTTTAGTGACTGGCTTATTTCACTAGCATAATGTCTTCAAGGTTCATCCATGTGGCAGCATGTGTCATATTTTCCTTCCTTTTTAAGGCTGAATAATACATTGTACATATATATCACATTTTGCTTATCCATTCATCCTGTGAAGGACACTTGGGTTACTTCCACATTTTGGCTATTGTGAATAATGCTGCTGTGAACATGAGTGTACAAATAAATAACTTAGTCCCTGTTTTAAATTCTTTGGGGTATATACCCAAAAGTGGAATTGCTGGAACATATGGCAATTTTATAGTTAATTTTTTTAGGAACACCTTATTTTCCATAGTGACTCTTTGCACTCTTGAATAAGCCAACTCGATCTTGGTGTATCCTTTTAAATAACTGTTGAGTTTGATTTGCTACTATTTTTTAAAGAATTTTGCATCTCTACATATGTCTGAGTTTGAGGAAAATAGCTTTGTTTTCCATTGTCCTCTGGTTTGTTATTGAAGTTATCTAGCCTTCTGGAGCATATTGAAATACTCCCTTTTTTGCTGTTCTCTAGAGGAGTCTGGGTACTACTAAGATAAAAGTTGTGTCTCAATTTTCAAGTTTAATTGTGAAAGTTTGATAATATTCCTGTTTTGTTTATCTGTGCCTGTATCCCCTTTTTGTTCATAGTGTTATTTATTTGTACCTTTTTTTCTAGCTAGGTCAATGCCACCCAGAGGTTCAAAGTTTTCAACTTTCTGCGTCCATTTTGTTTGTTTGTTTCTCTCACAATTTAACTCACTTTTCACCTAATCTACTTTTTTAATATTTTAAGTCTATAAATTTCCCTCATTCACCACTTTTACCACAAGTAGTTATTATAATTTATATCCAATATTTTCAAATTTCCCTTATTTTTGGCTGATGAGTTATTGTAGAATTTAAATAACTGTGTCTTTTAGTATTTAAATACCAAACATAGAAATCTTTATCTTTTAATTTTGTGCTCTCTTAATTTTTCCTGGTTCAGTTTTTATGTAATGAGAAATTTTGAACTTCTTGATTGTGAGTATACATCTTTCCTTTGCCCTGACATTAATGTTGTGTTAGCTGCTCCTATGAGTCTTACATCACAGTCTTTTTGTAATAGAGTAAGTTCCCTACATACAAACAAGTTCCGTTCTGAGAGCACGTTGTTAAGTCCAATTTGTTCTTAAGTCCAACCAAGTTAGCCTAGGTACCCAACTAACACAATCAGCTATATAGTACTGTACTGTAATGGGTTTATAATACTTTTCACACAAATAATACATAAAAAACAAACACAGAAAATAAAGAAAACATTTTTAATATTACAGTACAGTAGCTGGAAATGTACAGTAGTACAGTACAACAGTTGGCATAAAGGGGCTGGCATCGAGTGAATAAGCAAGAAGGGTTACTGACTGGAGGAAGGAGAGGAGGTGGGAGATGGGAGAGCTGAAGGAATGTCAGCAATAAGTGATGGAGGGCAAGCTGCAATTTCACTCATGCCTGACATTGATGGCACAGGTTCTGGTTCCTTGCAGGATTTGATTCTATCTGCTTGCTTGAAAAAACAATCCCATGATGTCTGAGTAGTAGCTCTTCTTTTCTCTCATCATGTATGACACAGTAGCACTGGATTGCATTCTGAATGGCTGCTTCAACCTTCATGTACCTTTCTATGTTCGGGTCCTGTGCCTCCTCAAATAAAGAAAATCCCCTTGCTTTTTCTCGTGTCATGAATCTCTTTGGTTCTTCGGTTACTTCTTCTTCCTCTTGTCTCTCTTCGTCCTTTCTCTGGGCCTCCAGTTCCATCAGGTCTTCATTTGTAAACCCCTTGTGTTGAACAGCAAGGAGTTCAATGAAGTCCTCTTGCAGATCTAGCTTGAAATAAAGATACTGTGCTACTGTACGCTATACAGTACTGTACAGTAAAGTACACAAAAGCACAACCACTTGTAGAGGGTGCATGCACGTGACAATGTACACAGCACACGTGAACTAACTTACGTGATTGGACATGCGAACACACGTTCATATCTTTGAAAGTTAGCAACTTGAAGGTTCGTATGTAGGGGGCTCACTGTAGTCTCTAAAGTTCCATTTTCTAGGCTTCAGCATAGCAGGTAAGATATACTGATTCTTAAAAAATTAATAAAGTTAATTTTTTAGAGCAGCTTAGGTTTACAGAAAACTGAGTGAAAAGTATAGAGAATTCCCATATACTCCAAGCCCCTACACAAGCACAGCCCATCCTACACGAGAATCATGTTCGTTACAAGCAGTGAACTTACATGATACATCTTATCACCCAAAGTCTCTAGTTTACCCTAGTGCTCACTCTTCATGTTGTACATTCTGAGTTTTGACAAATGTGTGACATGTATCCACCATTGTACCATACAGAATCGTTTCACTGTCCTAAAAATCCTCTGTGCTCTGCCTATTCATTCCTCTCCCCATAGTCCCTGTGAAGGACTGATCTTTTTACTGTCTCCACAGTTTTGCCTTTTCCAGAATATCATATAGTTGGAATCATACAGTATGTAGCCGTTTCAGATTGGCTTCTTTCACTTACTAACGTGCATTTCACTTTCCATGATGTAATGTAGTTTGTCTTTGATGAAATGGTGTCTTTATAAGAAAAGAAAACAGAGGACATAGACACACACACAGTGGGAAGGCCATGTGAAGACAAGGCAGAGGTTGGAGTGATGCATCTACATGCCAAGAAAGACAATGTATTTCTGGCAACCACCAGAAGCTAGAGGAGACAAGGAAGGGTTCTTCCCTAGATCCTTTGGAGGGAGCATGATCCTGCCTATACCTTGATGTCAGACTTCTACCCTGCAGAGTTGTGAGAGAATGTGTTTTTGTTTTAAGCCACCTAGTTTTTGGTACTTTGTTATGGCAGCTCTAGGAAACTTAATATAGTGGTCATGAACCCACGTCAGCTCCCAAGCTAGTGCTGTTCCCTAGACTAAAAACCAATTCCTGCCTAGATATGAGAGGTGAAGGATTGGAGGAGGTCAAGCCACAGGAGTCTGCTGACACATTTATTTACAGTGACTAGATTGAGAGACAAGCCTGCACTTCTGCAGCGTCCTCCAACAGGTATGCTTACACTGATATAGCCACACAAACTCAAGCCTCCCTGTCCCGTGGGATTTACTTGGGGATAGTAATTAAGGTGGTTTTTATCCAAGGCTGGGGGAGAAGTAAGAATTTCTACTGTAAAAAGTAAACAGTTGATAGTATCCGCTCCTCTATCATCAAGTCTACACAAGGTCCCTCTCCATTTCCACTTGTATCCACTGTCCTCACTTGTACTCCCCATCCTCAGAATTCACCCACTCTAATGGGTGTCATGTAAGTCTTTGGATATATGTTTTTCTTCTAAAATATATTATTTTGTGGATGATTATGTCTTTAGTTTATATGAATAGAATTATGCTTTAGACCTCATTTATTTTCTACAATTTATACTCGACATCCTTTATTAAAAGATCTGTGCTGGTTGTCATGCACGTAGAATTCATTGTTTCTAACTTGAATTTCACTGTATGCACCACCATATTTTATTTATCAGTTTCTCTAGTGATGAACACCAAGCTGCCTCCAACTTCCCACCACTACAAACAATGCTGCCGATGACCATTCTCACCCCTGTCCCTTTAGGGACCGGGGTGAGAGTCCCTTTGTTGGCTCCTAAAGTAAGCTTATGTTTAATTCTGCTGAGTATTGCCAGTTTGTTCAGAGTGGTTCTAGTATTGTGAAAATGAAGAACCACCCAAATAACTTCTAGTTGTGCCATCTTGGGGAGAGGTCTGCCTCTGCCAGGTCCAAGTCGCCCACCACCAAGCTCCTCTCCATTTCCACAGGCTTGAGCCATTCAGGGAAACTGCAGGTCCCTCAATTTCTCTGTTTTTGTGCTCAGTGAAGTATGTGTAGACTCTTAGTAATGGTTACATTTATGACCTAGAAGGTTGTTGTTAGCTTAAATACAGAAATGTTATTCTTAAATACATATGTACGTATCTATATGTACATATATATAAATACACACACACACACTATATATATATACTTACACACACACACACACACACACACACACACAAATGCCTCCATTGTTGTAGATTTGATAGAAGGAAAATATTCATTTCCCATCCATAAATTTTGTTTACTGGGCTTGTAAAATAAAAAGCATGTCATATGAGTGACATCATCAGTATTTATCCTTTTTTAACTGGCTTAATTCACTTAGTAAAGTGTCCTTGAAGTTCATCCATATTGTAACATATGACAGGATCTCCCTTTTCAAGACTGCATAATATTCCACTGCATGAATAGGTAATGTACCACATATTCTTTATCCATCTGTCAATGGACCTTTGGGTTATTTATACCTCTTAGCTATGAATAATGTGCAATGAACATTACTGTGTAAATATCTCTTTGAGATACTGTTATGAATTTTTTTGGATATCTACGGAGAAGTGGGGTTGCTGGTTAATATAGTAATTGTATTAAAATTTTTCTTCCAGAAGCTCGGTACTGTTTTATATAGCAGGTGTACCATTTTACATTCTCAAGTACCTCCAGAGTTTTAAAGAAATATGAACACCCTAGGGGCTAAATCCCCACACACAAGTTGCCCTTGTCTTTACAAGGACTTTACAAGGTTAAGGAGAGAGTTAGAATGTACCTGTGGGTCTGAGCATCATTTAATGGTTTGCATCCATTCTCAGAAATTAATTGTTCCCCGCAAATTTGCACAGTCTGGGGAGTCAAAGAAGACTTAAAGGACGTGATATCCACACTAAGCCATGAAGGGTTCTAAAAGTTAGCTGGGGCAAGACAGGATGAAGTGCTTTCAGGTAGATAGGGCAGCCTGGAAAAACTCAGAGAAAAGAGGACTGGACTCATGAAGAGAATTCTTGTCCCTTCAGTATAGCTGGGGCATAGAGATCTTATAAAAAATCTGCATTTTTGACTTTCTGTTTAAATGTTAGTTTTTCTTTGGGAGTGTGCAGACGTTTCAACTTTTTATGTGGTAATCTCCCCAGGCAGGCAGCAAAGACCAGCCTGTTAGAGACCATCATGTCCATCTTTCTTTTCATTGCAACAACAGAAGATGCTAACTGAATACCAAGGGTCTGAACATCTTTACTCTAAGAGGCACTCCTTGACCTCATAGAGTTTATGGTCTTAGTGGGAAAGCCAGGCATTAAGAAAGGAATTGCGAGTTATATAAAGGGAAATACTGTGTGCTCTGGGAACCTGTAGAAAGGGGATAGAGGAGGCTCAGAAGGTTTATCTGAAGAAATGGAGGCAGATAGGGTAGGGGGTCCTCAGAGGAAAAGAACCTGGTAAATCTTTCTGACATATGAGAAGCCATTTTAAGGTCTTAAGCCATTTTGTGATCTAAGCCTGACCACAGTGCTTGCCCTTGAACAGGTCTCAGTAACAATGATCTTAAAGGAACAAAACAAAATACTATTACCAGGCAAGAAAAGTAACAATAGCAAAGACAACAAGTTAGTTGTGAAGACTCCCAGTTCTGTTTCAATGGTAAAGATTAGCCTGAAGCACTTTCTTGAGCTTTGTTGCGGAACTTTAACCCCCCTCCAGCTGTCAACCAGTAGATCCTTAGGAACCTAAGAGATGGTGATGTTGACCTTTCCTGACCTTTGTGACTTCAATCAACTAAAGCCTGGGACTCTGTCAACCTTTGCCCCAGTTCTATGCTGAATTCTCCTCTGTCCAATTCCCTTCATGAATATGCGTGTACCCTTACTTAAACCTTCCCGAATTTTGCTTTTCCTGGAGACGCTGCTTTGGGAAAGATCCATGGTGTTCTTATTTGCTGCATGTAACAAATCCTTCCTTCTCCTGATCTCTGTTTCATTGTGTCTTTTTGCTCGAAATCCACCAAGAGGCAAACCCCAGTTTTAGAGTAACAAAGGGAAGGGGGAATAACCCCTAATTTACCACTGAAACGTCACAGCTGTTATTAGAACATTAATTTAAAAAAATGATTTGCCTTATATACCTTGTATAATTTTAGAGCACAGTGAATTTTATTTTCTACATATGTCCCTTAATAAATGGTATCTTGGGACTTCCCTGGTGGCACAGTGGTTAAGAATCCGCCTGCCAACGCAGGGGACACAGGTTCGAGCCCAGGTTCAGGAAGATCCCACATGCCCCAGAGCAATTAAGCCCGTGTGCCACAACTACTGAGCCCACGTGCCACAACTACTGAAGCCCGCATACCTAGCGACTGCGCTCCACAACAAGAGAAGCCACTGCAGTGAGAAGCCTATGTACCGCAACGAAGAGTAGGCCCCACTTGTTGCAACTGGAGAAAGCCTGCACGCAGCAACGAAGAACCAAAGCAGCCAAAAACAAATAAAAATAAATAAATAAATAAATAAATAAATAAATAAATAAATAAAATGGTATCTTTTCAATAAAAGGCTTTATAACCATCATTTTAATTGCTGCATAATTCCTCAAATAAATGCACCATGATGTGTTAAATCTTTTCCCTACCTGTGGACATTTGATTGTCTTAAGTTTCTAACCAGCATAAATACAAAGACAGAAAATTTTATGGATAGTGTAGGAGAGCAAATTGTGCCACCTCAAAATGTCTCTTTTGGGCATGAGGATTAATTTAGGCTGATTTAAGGCCCAAAAGATCAGGAAGAACCTTTTGTTACAGGAAAAAGTGGGGCAAGAGAGGATGGTCACATCCCAGATCTCCAGTGAGTCCCTGAACAGGCTGCCAAGGATGGGTCCTTGGCTTTGCTCAGGAAAGAATTCAAGAGCGAGACCTAGTAAAGTGAAAGCAGGTTGTTTAGAGAGATACACTTTCCATAGATCGAATGTGGTCAGTCTCAGAGAGTGAGAGTGACCTTGGGAGAAACATATTCCACAGACAGAGTGTGGGCCACCTCAGAAAGCAAGAGGCCCTGAAAGGTGGGGTGGTTAGTTTTTATGGGCTGGGTACCTTCATAGGCTAATGAGTGGGACAATTATTCCAACTATTTTGGAGAAGGGTCGGAGATTTCCAGGAATTGGGTCACCACCCACTTTTTGACCTTTTATGGTCAGCCTTGGAACTGTCATGGTGCTTGTGGGTGTGTCATTTAGCAGCTGATGTATTACAATGAGTGTAAACTGAGGCTCAAGTTCTAGTGGAAGTTGACTTGTCCACCATCTTGGGCCTAGTTGGTTCTAACCAGTTTATGTTGTGTCTTCAATATCTATGTCATTCTTTTAAAGGTTTTGCCCTGTCCCCTTCCTGTCTCACTTTGACTTTCCCCTGACTGCCTTAAAGAATGTAGATAGAGGGGAATTCCCTGGCGGTCCAGTGGTTTGGACTCTGACCTTCTATTTCAGGGGGCACAGGTTCAATCTCTGGTCCGGGAACTAAGATCCCACAAGTTACATGGACAAAAAAAAAAAAATGTGGATAGGGGAACTATTCCAGGAAGGGAGCTGTCACCATACATAAAAGTATAGTGTGAACTAAGTGTGTAGACAGGGAGGAACCTAGTAAATTCTGTTAAAATTTCGCTCTGTGTCCCACTGTCTCCAAAGGGCCCAGCAAACATTTGTTTACCAAATATTTGCTTTCCTTCTCCATGTAAATTGCCTTCCTCACCTTTGAAATCCCAGTCCAATACCAATCCAATACCCCTAACATTCTCTTTTGTCTTCAGCTGAAGATGATATTTAATGTGACGGTTTTGGACATTTTGGTGAGTTACTCAGTTTTTCTGGGTTTTTCTCATGTATACATATCACTAAATTTTTTTTTAATTGGGGTATAGTTGCTTTACAATGTTGCTGTACAGTGTACAGCGTTAGTTTCTGCTGTACAATGAAGTGAATCAGCTATATGTATTCATACATCCCCTCTCTTTTGGGTCTCCCTCCCACCCCACCTCCATCCCACCCTCTAGGTCACCACAGAGCATAGAGCTGAGCTCCCTGTGCTATACAGCAGGTTCCCACTAGCTATCTATTTTACACATGGTAGTGTATATATGCCAAACCTAATCTCCCAATTCATCCTACGTTCCCTTCCCCGCACTGTGTCCACATGTCCATCATCTATGTCTGCTAATAGGTTTGTTAAACTTCTGTTTCATTTTCTCCTGTTAATCTGTCTCATGTCAATTTAATTCTTAGAAGAGCCAGAAGAACCTAGAAGGGTAGAAGAAATTTCTTCCTCCCCATCACTAAGCATGTGTCCTTTGTTCAACCCTATTCCCTTCACCACAGAACTCCTACCATAGGACAGTCTAGCAGGAATGGAATGAATGGATTAAAAATCATGGTCATGTTATGGCTTTTGCTAAATATTACCCACATGATCTTCAGAAACTGTTAATGATTTAGATTGCCTTGACTGAGAGGGCCAGCTTCTGGCCTCTGCCTGCCAACAAAGGGTGTACAGTAGTCCCCCTCATCCATGGGCAATACGTTCCAAGTGCCCCAGTGGGTGCCTGAAACTGCAGATAGTGAAACCGTGCCCCATAGAGTTAACAGAAGCTGATAACTCATAGAAATTCTTGAACTTGTCTTCCAGAACAATATATAAGGGAACAGCTTATTAAAACTCCTTTGCTTGTAAATTGCCTTCCCAGCTTCATGCAGCTCAGTTGTTTTACAGGATCTTGGAGTCAATTCCTGCCCAGTTTGAGCCAGCTGGGGCTGGTTCTGACCACCAAACCTAAAACTGGGCCAGCGCAGGTGTCCAAAGACAAGAAAACTCCACCCTCAGATCAGCTGAGAGCCTCCATTTTGAACATTCAGAAGTTGTAACCCAGAGGCGCCTGCACAGAACACTGAGTCCCTCGCCTTTTTCCTGCCTCCAATCAACTTTCCTCTCACCTAAGACCATCATGACCATCCTATAAATACCCCAACTCCTTTGCCTTCAGGGGCGGTTTGAGAATTATTTCTACCTTTTCCTTGCTTGGCTGTCTTGTGAATAACTCTCTTGGCTGTAAACCTCAGCGTCTCAGCATTTGACTTGCTGCAAGTTGGGTAAACTGACCTGATTTGGTAACAACAGTACTAAACCCTATATGTACACTTAACCCTTAAACAACACAAGTTTGAACTGCACGGATCCACCTATACACCTATACATTTTTTTCCAGTAATAAATACTACAGTACTGCACAATCGTGGTTGGTTGAATCTGTGGATGTGGAGCTGTGGATACGGAGGAACTGCAGATAGAGAGGGCTTGACTACAGGCTATACTCGGATTTTCAACTATGTGGAGGTGCCCCTAACCCCCACGTTATTCAAGGATCAACTGCATTGTTTTTTGGGTTTTTTTTGATATGATAAAGTTTAATTTATAATTTAGGCACAGTAAATAATAATAAAAGAGAACAATAACAATATACTGTAATAAAAGTTATTTGATTGCGGTTTTTTTCTCTCTCCAAATATCTTATTGTACAAATTTAATGCCTTTACCATCTTAACTAAGCACTTACCATGCACTGTGGGTATAACTTTTGTAATTTGAGGTGCAAAAGCCAAACTAGCACAAATTTCTCTTTCCTTCTTTACAATTACATAGATAAAAGATTCGTTCTTACTGTAGATCTTAGGAATTTCAGAGTATGGATTTTTTTCCTTTCCTTATTAAGTCGAGAACTTTCACCTTTTCACTTAAAGGATGCACTTTATGACTTCTCTTTGGCGTAACCAAATGGCCAGCAGCATCACTCTAATTTGGGGGACTTTATTACATAAAATAGGGTCCCTTGAACACAAGCACTGCAATACTGCAGCCAGCTATCTGATAACCTAGACGGCTTCTAAGTGGCTAACAGACAGAATACACTGGACAAAGGGATGATTCATGTCCCGGGCATGACAGAGCAGGACGCGCAAGATTTCATCACATTACTCAGAAGAGTGTGCGATTTAAAACTTATGAATTGTTTATTTCTGGAAACTTCCATTTAATCTTTTTGGATTGAGGTTGACCATGGGTAACTAAAACAGTGGAAAGAGAAACCATGGATTAAGGGGTGGGGGGGAGGACTATTGTAATTAAAAACACATTTTAATAAGAAAAAAGTGGTGCCTTGTAACATAATTTTCAATGTTGACATCTACTGAGATAACAACACTTCTGTTTGCATTATTTCACTGGGTATTATGTTCAGGTACTGCACCCATTTATCTACTTGTAGACTGTGCTTTTACTTTTATATCTTTAAGTGCTCTTTATCTCATTTCTCCTTGTAGGACTAAAGAGCTGGGGCCGTCGTCTTATCTTTCTACCCACTAAATCTTTTATCCCCTCTAGTTTTGTGTTTTTCACTTCTTATATTGGTTTTAGCCTTTGAATCACTTATGTTAAATATCCTTTATCATATCTCCTTGGGGTTTCCAGTGCTAATTTTTGAATTTTGTTTCTTTTATCAATATTTACCTTTTTCTTATTCTTAATGTAGTTTAAAGTCACTTCTTTCCTTTTACCCTCAATTTCTACTTTACTTTAGAGTTGTATTTGATTATGTGTTTGTTCCCTTGCTCTCCTGTGTTTCAATTTAGTTTCTGTTTAGAACGAGGGCTAAGAAACAGTTCCTCCAAGGAAGAAGTATAGAGAGGACCCAGCGTGTTCACAAGCAAACTTGGAGGCCACCATTGTCCTAAAACTCCCCTTAATCTAAATCCCTGTCCCACTGGGTTCTCCAAAGCTCCTCCCACCCACAGGAGGAGTCCAAGGAGCTGAGGGAGGGGCCCACATAGAGAGTCTGCCCCTCCCCACACTGTCTAGCCAAGCTCCAAGAATTTCCGGGCCAAGCAGCTTGGACCCCCCTGCTAGGGCTTTCCAGAACCACTCACCCACCTAACCTCTGGAGCATAGACAGCCGGTGTGAGCATCCCTGGGCCCTCAAGTTGGTCGAGGGCTGACTTTTTTTTTTTTTTTTTTTTTTTTTTTGCGGTGTGGGGGCCTCTCACTGTTGTGGCCTCTCCCGTTGCGGAGCACAGGCTCCGGACGCGCAGGCTCAGCGGCCATGGCTCACGGGCAAAGCCGCTCCGCAGCATGTGGGATCTTCCCGGACCGGGGCACGAACCCGTGTCCCCTAACCACTGCGCCACCAGGGAAGCCCCAAGGGCTGACTTTTTGAGTGGAGCTGCTTGGGGAGACGTGTTGACGAGTCTGGATATCCGCCTGTGTATTATGAGAATCCTCCAAATTGAAGAATGAACATGGGGTAGGAAGAGAAAGAGATGGGCTGTGGGCCAGAGATGACCCTCTCCCTGTCTCCAGATTCTAATATGGAACTGTGAGAGGTCTGAGAACTCTGAATTTGAACTTGGCATTCTATGTCCTCATGAAGGCACATTTGTAGTAGTTTGTTAGCTTTATAAGTTTTAGGTGTTTAGGTAAGATAGTGGGCCTCCATTTTTACTCTTGCTCCAGAGTTAGGGATGAGCCATTCTGATTTACTGGAACCTGGGAGCTTTTGAGGGCTTATTTCAGGGGAATGTCATGATGAAAGCTATGCTCAAAGATTTAGGTGGTAAATTTTTTAAAATATGGGATCAAATGAGAATTTATCAGGCAGGATGAAGAAGGAGGTGGTTAAAACTTAGGGGAAGCAGACTCTATAAAAAAGATACAAAGTCCTTTTACCTTTAATTAAATTAAAATACAAACAAATTATTTTTACCTCTAGTCAGAGGTAAAAAGAGAGTAAGAAAACAAAGGTAGACGTTTAGAGATTAAGAGGACAAAAAGATATACACAAACTTATACACAATATATATATATAATGACATTGTATATGTCATATATTGTATATACATTCCACACATATAATGACACGTATGTCATTATATCACAATAAAATTTTTCAGCCTGAAAATGGTAAGAAAGAAATAACTTTTTAAAAAGGACAAAGTTCAACTGAAATAGAGTTAGAAATAGCAGAATGCATCAAGGTAATGTGCTGTGATGCACCGTCATTTCCTGGAGTTCAATCTACCACCTACCAAGCTTTTCCCTGAGCCACTGTGAGACCTGACCTAACAGGGTTTAGGCTGCCTTAAACCCAAAGGACTAGATAAGAACACTGGGTGAGGACTGAATATGTAGAAATTGGTCATGAAAAGGTTGTAATAGCTGAGGAAACACTTTAAGAAGTTCTCAGAGGTAGGGAAAGAATAGAGGTGTTGTGTAGCTGGAAGGTATGACAGATAGGGTAGACCTTTGGAAGCCAGACCACATTGAATCTTGAATCTTGAATACAAGGCTAAAGTTTAGAGAATTTCTATAGGCTTTGGGGAGCCCTTGATGGGCTATTTTAGAGTAGAATGCCATGAGCTCAGAAGGGGTTCTGGCAGATGCCAGAACCAGGGTGTCAGACACAGTGAACAGGGCAGGATACCAGGCCCATCTGCATGATCGGAACTCAAGTCATGTGGGATGAATGGAGCTCGAAGGGGTCAGGGTAGACAGGCAGGATGGAAGTGGTTTTCATGAAAGTAATCATAGAAGTCCTGAGTGTTCTAAGGGAGAAGGGGGAAGAGAGGAAGAGTCGAGGATGAAATTTTCTTTAAAGGGATTTAAAGAGCGGAGCCCGGCATGGGGATCTAGAGAGGAAAACCAGGGAGAGCAGACATAGAAGCCAAGGGACAGAGCCACGCTGAGCTACAGGGAATCACGAAGGCGAAAAGCTGCCACCAGGTGGAGGAGGGGAGAACCTCGGTGAAGACTCCTCGATCTAGAGGGCGCCCTCATTTCTAATACTAAACTAGTGAATGTTACAGAGTAGAACGGAAGCGCTGATGGGACGTAAGTTCTGGAGAGAATGGGTTCTTCACCCTTCAGATCTTTTCATGTTATTCACAATTAACAAAAAAATTAGACAATTGTGGTTTCTGTTGTTGGGACCGGGAGGTCAAATTTAACCTTATCTATCTGGGTAGCATGTATTCAGTGGAAAATATTAACTGGTGCCTTTTTTTTAACAGTTTTTGTCAAAGAGAAGTCAACTAGAGGACAAAACAAAAACAGGGGATGTAGCCTTCATTTTAGAGAAGATTTGCTACAAATTTCTTTTAAAGAGAAGTCTCTTTTAGAGTACTAAAAATATTATTCAGCGCTTCCCTGGTAGCACAGTGGTTGAAAGTCTGCCTGCCGATGCAGGGGACGTGGGTTCGTGCCTGGGTCTGGGAAGATCCCACATGCCGCGGAGCGGCTGGGCCCGTGAGCCATGGCCGCTGAGCCTGCGCGTCCGGAGCCTGTGCCCCACAACGGGAGAGGCCACAACAGTGAGAGGCCTGCGTACCGCAAAAAAAAAAATT
This sequence comes from Platanista minor, assembly GCA_004363435.1. Lineage (NCBI taxonomy): Eukaryota > Metazoa > Chordata > Mammalia > Artiodactyla > Platanistidae > Platanista > Platanista minor. The sequence goes on along the minus strand of RJWK010010446.1, from coordinate 5,181 downwards.
ATTCAATTTACTAAGATTGAGGATATGCTGAGCTTTCCCATGAAATGATGTGTAAAAAATGCCTTGCAGGCCCTCAATAAATGTAAATTATCATCCCTCACCTCCCACTCCCAATGCATTTCTAGGTAAATCAGCCCTGGTGTTCCGTCACAGGGAGCTATGTTCTTCCTGCTTAGAAGTTAGATCAGGTCTTGTCTGAGGCCAGCCGTGCCTGGCTTTCCCAACCAGAGACTGTGTGCCCGCCAGCATTGCTTGACCTTTCCGACATGCACCAGCATTCACTCCCACTAGACCTGCTCATTTTGCCAGGTGTCTGTAACAGGATAATCACTTTGGAAGCTGCTGGGTGGGTCTCCTGCTTCCAGAGGGGTGTGGAAAAAGCCACCCATGCAGTCATATGTGACTGGCCTACCAGCAAGTGCTCACACTGGCCATGGTGGGCTCTGGGAGAAAAGGGGAAGCCTAACCAGATTTTCAGCACCTAGTCTAGACCAATGATTGAGTCAAGGCTATGCCAGGGCCAGAAGGAGAGGAAAGGTGGAGGAGAAAGACCAAAGGGCTTCCCCTGGGGTCAATGATGAAAAGTCAATGCCAAGAGAACAGTGAGCATGTATTCAAATGACATTATTGTGTTATGTGGTTATGAGGGATGGGAGTTTCTCGTTGCAAAATTATTTTTTAGCATCCTGATAAGCAATTGATAGGTTTCTGGGTCCACCAGCTCTGAGCATCCTTCACTCCCTACTCCCTCAGTTGGGCTGCCTGACTTGTGAGAAGTTAAACCATCTCCACCCACACATTGAATGTGTACATTCACATGACTTTCCTATTCCAGTGTCTGCATCAGTGTAACTTGACTATTTCACGAAAGTCTTGCCCAGAAGATGAAAGTTGAAGTAACTATTGTTTACTCCTGGAAGTTTCCAAAAAACTATTGAAATGATCATTCAATTGTTCAACTCTTCAACAGAAAACATTGACTGACAATTTACTCTCCAAGATTCTTCAAACCCTTGCTTCTTCCCTTAGTGGCCATCAATCTCAAACTCATAATTCATGATCCTTACCCAATCCTAATCAAGCCCCTCATTGAAAGAGCTTCTGAAACCAGACTCCAAAACCTTGTAGGTCTCCCAATTTTGCCTTGCCCTCTGCAAGACACTACTAAGACTCCATCTTACTGAGAAAAGAATGAACTCAGTCTTGTCCTCACAACAGGTTGTCCTGGTGCTATTTGGGGGAAAGGCAGCATTCAGTGAAAATCTTATTTGTCATCTCAACCTTCCCCGAGTTCTGGAATCCATTCAGAGTTCAGACAAAGGGGATATGGGTTAGAGGGAGCTCTGTGGTTGTGGCTCGTGGGCTTAGTTGCCCTGCAGCATATGGGATCTTAGTTCCCCGACCTGGGATCGAACCCATGTCCCCTGCATTGGAAGTGGATTCTTTATCACTGGACCACCAGGGAAGTCCCTTGCCATCCTAATTGAATCACATCTGCAAAGACTCTTTCCAAATAAGGTCAGATTCACAGGTTCCAAGAGAATAGGAGAAGGACATCTCTTTGAGGACCACCATTCAACCCACAGCATCCATAAAAATGAATAAGTAGGACAATGAAATTCAAAACAAACACAGTAGAAGCCCTCTGATGGCAAAATGTCAAATTACTGTAAAGTTTCTAGCCACAGGTTGAGTGACACTGATGTGGAGTATACCAGGGCTGCACATCATCCCTCTAGCTGAGCGGGTATCTGTAGTGGTGCTGGGGGCAGAGGTCACAGAAGGCTTCCCAGAGGAGGTTACGATGAGTTGCAACTTAAAGAAAAGCTAGGCATTAGCTGTGAGGAAGGGTGAGAGCTAGCGGGAAGAGCATCTTAAGAAGAGAGGAACAAAAGCATGTGTTATGGGTTGAAATGTGTCCCCCTCCCGCCCCCCCCCCCAAAAGATATATTGAAGTCCTAACCCCTAGTATATGAGAATGTGATCTTATTTGGAAACAGAGTCTTTACAGAGGTAATCTAGTTAAAATAAGGTAATTAGGAGGGCCCTAATCCAGTATGACTGACATCCTTATACAAGAAGGAAGATGATGTGAAGACACACACAGGGAGAAGAGGGCCACACGAAAGTGGAGGCAGCGATTGCAGTTATGCTGCCACAGGCCAAGAAGTGCCTGCGGCCACCAGGAGATGGCAGAGAGGCCCTGGCTGAGCTGATCCCTCAGGTCCCCTATCTGCTCCCTGCTGGGCTGTGAGTGCTTTTAAGCCTAGATCGTGTCAGTTGAGGGTGGCACTCGGGTGACTTTATAATTGTGCCATCCTGAATTGTCACCCTCCTTCCTCCCTGGCTGAGCCCCTCCTTGGACCACTGACTCCCTCCTCCTGATTCCTGGATGGGCTCCTGGTGTGCACACCTTGCCCCCTGGTACGGTCTTATTTACTTGCATTTCCGTCCACCTGGCTGCCTGACCAGACCTCTGAACCGTGAGACCTGAATGCCCCAAATTCCCCCCCAGTGAGGTCCTGTCCTACCTCACCCTGACTCAGGGCATCCTGTTCCAACTTTACCGGGGACACCATTGTGCCATCTGTGAATGGCAGTTCCTGGACACAACTGCAGAAGGTGATGTTCACAAGAATACAGTGAGGTGGCGCCCCCTGGAGTTGTGCAAGTGAAGTGACTAGTATCACTGCAGGCTCAGACAGACTTTGGGTCTGGCAGTGACCACTTCAGGCAAGATTCCTTCATCTGCCTGTAGCCCCCAACCCCTCTTTTCCACCCCACTTCACTAATAAGACCAGGCTGGGCCTCATCCACAAGATCAATGTGCTGACCAGGGAGCGTGAAGGACTTGGGGGAGGACTTCAGGGACAATAAATACCATTAGTTTTCTCATTTCCAAAGCTGGGAAACCACTGCGAGATGAGACACCAGAGATGTCAACTTTATTACTGATCACAGCTGGAAAGAAGGATGTGGCTTAAATGTACACAGCGAGTATCTCACACCTGAGCCCAGAATCACAGGGTCACTCTGGTCACAGGCAGAGCTGCAGTGCCCCCTGCAGTGCCCCCTGCAGTGTCCCTGTGATAACTGTGATTAATAATAAAAAATATATATCTAGACTTTGTTCCATTTTGGCACAGAGCTCCTAATACCCTTGGAATATCCTAAGCTATGAGAGCCATAAAGGTGTCTTTTGTTATGTTGAGGACTGACTTTGGACAGCACCTAAGGATGGGGACTGATTGCCAGAAGAACCAACCATGGGATTAAAGGGTTGGAACTTTCAGTCTCACTCCTCTGACCTCCGAGGAGGCGAGAGGGGCTGGAGATTGAGATCAATCACCAGTGGCCAATGATTTAATGAGTCATGGCTGTGTAGTGAAGCCTCCATAAAAACCCAGGGACCAGGGTTCAGAGAGCTTTCCTGTTGGTGAACACGTGGAAATGCAGAGAACTGCATACTCTGAGAGGATGAGGAAGCTCCGCCCCCTTTTCCCACACCTTATCCTATGCATCTCTTCCATCTAGCTCTTCCTGAGTTATGTCCTTTGTTGATAAACTTGTGATCTAGTAAGTAAATATTTCTCTGAGTTCTGGAGCTGCTCTAGCAAATTAATCGAACCAAAGGAGGAGGTCATGGGAACTTCTAATCTATAGCCTATCCATCAAAAACACAGGTGACAACCTGACCTTGTGATTGGCAACTGAAGTGCAGGGCAGTCTTGTGGGACTGAGCCCTTAACTTGTGGAATCTGATGCTCTTTCCAGGTACATAATGTCAGAATTAAGTTGAAAGGTAGGACGCCCAGCTGGTATCCAAGAATGGCTTGGATGAGGGGAAAACCCCACATACTGGAATTGGTGATCAGAATCTCAGTCCCCTAATGAGGAATGGCCGGGCCTGTCCTGCTGAGCCAGCAGGGGGATGGAAAGCAGACCTGTGTGCATCCTCTCTGTGGGCAGGCAGAGCGCAGACAGGGCCTGGGCTTTGCTCCCGTGCTGCTCCAGATCTATAGTTCCCTGTGTTATACAGTAGAACCTTGTTTTTTATCCATCCTATATATAATATTTTGCACCTACTAATTCAAAACTCCCAGTCCTTCCCTCCCCCACCTCCTCCCCCTTGGCAACCACAAATCTGTTCGCTATGGGTATGAGTCTGTTTCTGTTAATTACTTTCATTTGTGTCATATTTTAGATTCCACATATAAGTGATATCGTATAATATTTGTCTTCCTCTTTCTGACTTACTTTGCTTAATATGATAATTTCTAGGTCCATCTATGTTGCTGCATATGGTATTGTTTCATTCATTTTTATGGCTGAGTAGTATTCCATTGTGTGTGTGTGTGTGTGTGTGTGTGTGTGTGTGTGTGTGTGTGTATAAATATACCACATTTTCTTTAGCCATTCATCTGTTGATGTACATTTAGTTTGGTTCCATGTCTTGGTTATTGTTAGGTAGTGCTGCTATGAACATAGGGGTGCACATATCTTTTCGAATTATAGTTTTGTCTGGCTATATGCCCAGCAGTGGGATTGCTAGACCATATGGCAACTCTATTTTTAGTTTTAAGAGGAACCTCCATACTGTTCTCCATAGTGACTGCACCAGTTTATATTCCCAACCACAGTGTAGGAGGGTTCCGTTTTCTCCACACCCTGCCCAACATTTATTATTTGTAGACTTTTAATGATGGCCATTCTGACATGTGAGGTGGTACCTCACTGTAGTTTTGATTTGCATCTTTCTAATAATTAGTGATGATGAGCATTTTTTCATGTGCCTATTGGCCATCTGTATGTTTTCTTTGGAGAAATATGCCTTTAGGCCTTCTGCCAATTTTTCAATTGGGATTTTTGTTTTTTGCTATTGAGTTGTATGTGCTGTTTGTATATTTTGGAAATTAAGCCCTTGTGGGTCACGTCATTTGCAAATATTTTCTCCCAGCCCATATAACCTCGGCCTTAGACCCTTGAGACTGTCATGGGATGCTGAGTGCATTCGTCCAGCTCCTCCTGCAACAGATATCCCAAATATGCAAAGGTGTAAGCAAGTTAGAGAATTATTTCTTGCACACATATCAAATGGGGAATAAACGGTCAGGGGCAGATTTGATGGCTTTATAGTATTGGGGGCCTAAGCTCTTTCTGACTTCTTTTTTTTTTTTTTAA
>RJWK010010445.1:0-43671 GCA_004363435.1 Platanista minor | reverse complement strand
ATCTATTGAGATGATCATATGGTTTTTATTCTTCAGTTTGTTAATATGGTGTATCACACGATTGATTTGCATTTATTGAAGAATCTTTGCATTCCTGGGATAATGGTATATGATCCTTTTAATGGGCTGTTGGATTCTGTTTGCTAGTATTTTATTGAGGATTTTTGCATCTATGTTCATCAGTGATATTGGCCTGTAGTTTTCTTTTTTTGTGACATCTTTGTCTGGTTTTGGGATCAGGGTGATGGTGGCCTCGTAGAATGAGTTTGGGAGTGTTCCTCCCTCTGCTACATTTTGGAGGAGTTTGAGAAGGATAGGTGTTAGCTCTTCTGTAAATGTTTGATAGTTTTCACCTGTGAAGCCATCTGGTTCCAGGCTTTTGTTTGTTGGAAGATTTTTAATCACAGTTTCAATTTCAGTGCTTGTGATTGGTCTGTTTATATATTCTATTTCTTCCTAGTTCAGTATTGGAAGTTCGTGCTTTTCTAAGAATTCGCCCTTTTCTTCCAGGTTGTCCATTTTATTGGCATATAACTACTTGTAGTAATCTCTCATGATCCTTTGTATTTCTGCAGTGTCTGCTGCAACTTCTCCTTTTTCATTTCTACTTCTATTGATTTGAGTCTTCTCCCTTTTTTTCTTGAAGGGTCTGGCTAATGGTTTATCAATTTTTTTTAACTTCTCAAAGAACCAGCGTTTAGTTTTATTGATCTTTGCTATTGTTTCCTTCATTTCTTTTTCATTTACTTCTGATCTGATCTTTATGATTTCTTTCCTTCTGCTAACTTTGGTTTTTTTTGTTCTTCTTTCTCTAATTGTTTTAGGTGTAAAGTTTGGTTGTTTATTTGAGATGTTTCTTGTTTCTTGAGGTAGGACTGTATTGCTATAAACTTCCCTCTTAGAACTGATTTTGCTGCATTCCATAGGTTTTGGGTCATCGTGCTTTCATTGTCATTTGTTTCTAGATATTTTTTTATTTCCTCTTGGAATTCTTCAGAGATCTCTTGGTTATTTAGTAGTGTATTGTTTAGCCTCCATGTGTTTGTATTTTTTACAGACTTTTTCCTGTAATTGATATCTAGTCTCATAGGATTGTGGTTGGAAAAGATACTTGATAAGACTGCAATTTTAAAAAATTTACCAAGGCTTTATTTTTGACCCAAGATATGATCTATCCTGGAGAATGTTCCATGAGCACTTGAGAAGAAAGTGTATTCTGTTGTTTTTGGATGGAATGTCCTATAAATATCAATTAAGTCCACCTTGTTTAATGTATCGTTTAAAGCTTGTGTTTCCTTATTTAGTTTCATTTTGGATGATCTGTCCGTTCGTGAAAGTGGGGTGTTAAAGTCCCCTACTATGATTGTGTTACTGTAGATTTCCCCTTTTATGGCTGTTAGCATTTGCCTTACGTATTGAGGTGCTCTTATGTCAGGTGCATAAATATTTACAATTGTTATATTTTCTTCCTGGATTGATCCTTTAATCATTATGTAGTGTCCTTCTTTGTTTCTTGTAATAGTCTTTATTTTAAAGTCTATTTTGTCTGATATGAGAATTGCTACTTCAGCTTTCTTCTGATTTCCATTTGCATGGAATATCTTTTTGCATCCCCCCACTTTCAGTCTGTATGTGCCCCTGGGTCTGAAGTGGGTCTCTTGTAGACAACATACGTATGGGTCTTTTCTGGTATCCATTCAGCCAGTCTATGTCTTTTGGTTGGAGCATTTAATCCATTTACATTTAAGGTAATTATCGATATGTATGTCTCTATTACCATTTTCTTAATTGTTTAGGTTTGTTTTTTGTAGGTCTTTTCCCTCACTTGTGTTTCCTGCTTAGAGAAGTTCCTTTAGCATTTGCTGTAAAACTGGTTTGGTGGTGCTGAATTCTCTTAGCTTTTGCTTGTCTGTAAAGGTTTTCATTTCTCCATCGAATCTGAATGAGATCCTTGCTGGGTAGAATAATCTTGATTGTAGGTTTTTCCCTTTCAGCACTTTAAATATGTCCTGCCACACCCTTCTGACTTGCAGAGTTTCTGCTGAAAGATCAGCTGTTAACCTTATGGGGATTCCCTTGTATGTTATTTGTTGCTTTTCCCATGCTGCTTTTAATATTTTTTCTTTGTATTTAATTTTTGATAGTTTGATTAATATATTTCTTGGCATGTTTCTCCTTCAATTTATCCTATATGGGACTCTCTGCACTTTCTGGACTTGACTATTTCCTTTCCCATGTTAGGAAAGTTTTCAACTATAATCTCTTCAAATATTTTCTCAGTCCCTTTCTTTTTCTCTTCTTCTTCTGGGACCCCCTGTAATTCGAATGTTGGTGTGTTTAATGCTGTCCCAGAGGTCTCTGAGACTGTCCTCGATTCTTTTCATCCTTTTTTCTTTATTCTGCTCTGTGGTAGTTATTTCCACTATTTTATCTTCCAGGTCACTTATCTGTTCTTCTGCCTCAGTTAATCTGCTATTGATTCCTTCTAGAGAATTTTTAGGTTCACTTATTGTGTTGTTCATCACTGTTTGTTTGCTCGTTACTTCTTCTAGGTCCTTGTTAAACGTTTCTTGTATTTTCTCCATTCTATTTCCAAGATTTTGGATCCTCTTTACTATCATTACTCTGAATTCTTTTTCAGGTAGACTGCCTATTTCCTCTTCATTTGTTTGGTCTGGTGGGTTACCTTGCTCCTTCATCTGCTGTGTATTTCTCTGTCTTCTCATTTTGCTTACTTACTGTGTTTGGGGTCTCCTTTAGGCAGGCTACAGGTTCATATTTCCCATTGTTTTTAGTGTCTTCCCTCAGTGGGTAAGGTTCGTTCAGTGGGTTGTGTATGCTTCCTGGTGGAGGGGACTGGTGCCTGTGTTCTGGTGGATGAGGCTGGATATTGTCTTTCTGGTGGGCAGGACAGCGTCCAGCGGTGTGTTTTGGGGTGTCTGTGAACTTATTACGATTTTAGGCAGCCTCTCTGTTAATGGGTGGGGTTGTGTTTCTGTCTTGTTATTTGTTTGGCATGGGGTGTCCGGCACTGTAGCTTGCTGGTCATTGGGTGGAGCTGGTCTTAGCATTGAGATGGAGATCTCTGGGAGAACTCTTGCCAATTGTTATTACCTGGGGCTGGGAGGTCTCTGGTGGTCCAGTGTTCTGAACTCGGCTCTCCCTCCTCAGAGGCTCAGGCCTGACACCAGGCCGGAGCACCAAGACCCTGTCAGCCACATAGTGTCAGTCTCCATGGTCCGGCCCCGAGGCTGCAGGGCCCATTCATTCTCTCTTATCCTACAGTGACCTTCTCCCTCTCTGCAGTTGTATAGATCACTGTAATATTTATAATCACTTTATAATGTAGGGTTTTCAAATATACCCCTTAGAGTAGGAATTAGGTCCCTGAATCAGCTAGGTGGATTGGCTCAAATGTGTTTATGTGTGATTTGGGGAGAGGGCTCCATAGCTTTCTTCTGACTCCTCTAGTTTAACACAGGTTCTTAGCTGGACACAATTCCCAGATCCTTATATACACTCATGTTTGAGAAGAACTTCACTAGAGGCTGTTTGCTCCTAGAGTCTTGGTACCTATTAATTAATACCTAAGCTTCCCACTATAGGGCTAACCAAGTCAAAGGGCATTTTATATATTTGTCTTTTTTAAGTGCATAAACGCAAGGAAGATTAGTAGTCAATAATCTCTAAATTGAAAAAGAGAGGAAAGTGTAAAGAAATGCAAACTTCTAGGTACATTTCCCCTCTCTTACTAAACTTTAATTATTCTCAATTACTGCTTAATTCACTTTGGTTTTCTAGGCTTGAGTAGACCTATTACTTTGATCCCTTTAATAGGAGAATGAAACTTCTATCATCTCTTCACATGTGATTTTCAGGAATTTCACCAGAAGTTAAAAATCTTATGGCCTTTCCTTTTCTTCTGCTTGAGCTATTCTGGTGAAACAATCTTACCTGTAACTGTTTCCTATTAATCTCAGAAACTGCCTTTGTTATCTTTCATGCAGCAACTGCCTTTGTTATCTTTCATAACCTTCATGAGAAAACATGATTCTCACATATTTTTCTTGTCATGGTGAGAACCAAAAGAAATAAAGAAACATCATAGTGACTACCGCCTTTTGAAATAGAGAAACTTTCTCTTACGTGAACTGTCTTTTCAACCCTGGCTCTTGGATAGTTCTAATGTGCTCTTATTATTTATGTTTATCAAAGAAACAGTTCTCACTAGCAGCACTGAAAATTTAAATGCTGCATTTCAACAGAAACAGGTTATTTCAAAAGAGATTTTCTTTTTTCCCAGTATATAACATTTAAAATAAAATTAAAAGCCATTCGGTACAAGTTTTTAGAAGAAAGGTATCCAGTGTTTCTTCTTTAACACATGCAGTTGATGTAATATTTGATTATATATTTCCATGTTTTCTCTAGTTTCTTTATGAAAGAAGATTATATAAAAGAAGGATTATAAGATTAATCCACCTTGCACTGTGTACATTACAATGATCTTAAAGGCAGTGTGTAAGGTAAGTAGAACCAGCCCTGAGAGATGATGATGATGTGTTGAATCTTTAATTTAAAATGGCTGTTCATCAAGCCTATGGTTCCTAAGTGAGGTGGGCATTCTGAAGTAATTTTTCTTTGAAAAAATGTTTCTGTTATAAAAGTTTACTGCTTTCTTATTAAAGTTTACTCAACATGGTATATCAAAGTGTTGTTCTGTTGTTGTTAGTAGTAGTGATATATACATAACCTGTTTTGTCCCAAAAAGTGTTTAATGTGGATTTCAAAGATCCACACAATAACAAAGAATAAAAGAAAGTAAAACTAGGCCAGAAAGATAAATCAAAGGGAAACTAAGGAGAGGAATGTAAAACATGATCAGAAGTGAAGTTACTAGACAAAATGCATGCTGCAGCATCAGTGCATTTGTAAGGATAGCTAAATTTGTCTGTAGGCTTCCTAGTAACTATTACAAAGAGAATCTGATATATTAGATGATTTACAGTGTTCATAAGATTAAGGAAAACAAGGGCAAAGGCAACCCACAGAGACACAGCTATGCTATCTCTGAGTCTAGAGAGAAATGTCTTCTGTGTTTTTCAGGGAAAAATTTCCCAAACCAGTGATTCCCAAAGTTTGACACCAGACCAACTACAACAACATCATCTGGGAACTTGTTAGAAAGGCAAATTCTGAATCAGAAATTCTATTTGTGTTTAACAAGCTGGTGCCCATTAACAACTGAGAACCATTGTTCTAAACATTTTCCCCACCTCAAGCACTCAGAGCTGGGGTGGCTTTGGGTGGTGTGCAAATTTGGGGGATGGAAGGCAGAGTATAAGGGGTTCTCCAAGGAAGGGAAAAACCACAGACTGATGAGGGTTTGCTGTGCAATTCTTTTGACTTTTTCTATGTTTGAAATTTTTCATAATAATATATTGGGAAAAAATAATTCACTGCTAACAAGGGATGAAACATCAAACTAACAGTGCTATCCTTCCAGAGAAAGGTTTGACTCTATCAGGGACTTGTGCAGTGATGTTACTAAGACGTATGGTTTAAATTTTTCTAGTAATTGTTTTCTCTTGAAGCTGTTTATTAAATTTACCTTGTACTTGCCTAGAACACTCTTCACAACAGTTACGGTCTCTAATCCTACCTCTGGCTCCTACTTGCTAAGTGGTCACGGGCAAGAAACTGAAGTAAGTCTTGATTGAGCGTTCTCAGTGTAGACAATAATAATACTACTTTGTATGGTTGTTGTGAGGCATAAATGAAATAACACACATAAAGAGTCTAGCATGGGGCTTCCCTGGTGGTGCAGTGGTTAAGAATCCACCTGCCAATGCAGGGGACATGGGTTCAAGCCCTGGTCCGGGAAGATCCCATATGCCACGGAGCAACTAAGCCTGTGCGTCACAACTACTGAGCCTGTGCTCTAGAGCCCGTGAGCCACAACTACTGAGCCTGCATGCCACAACTACTGAAGCCTGTGCACCTAGAGCCTGTGCTCCGCAACAAGAGGAGCCACTGCAATGAGAAGCCCGCACACCTCAACAAAGAGCAGCCCCTGCTCACTGCAACTAGAGAAAGCCCGCGCGCAGCAACAAAGACCCAACGCTGCCAAAGATAAATAAATAAATAAATAAATAAATAAATAAATAAAGAGTTTAGCATGGTGCTCGGAAACAGGAAACACTAAATCATACTGACTGTTATAATAATTACGGTTGTTGCTGGCATGTTGTTGTTACACTTCTTATTATTTTTATACTGATATCAGCCTCAAAGAAGGAAAGCATGGACATAAAAGATTTCAATGACTAGGCCATGAGGAATCAACTCTATCCACTCCCTTTGGAGACCTCTACATTTAATTCAACTTAAGTTAACACACATGTATTGTAATGCCTAATTCTACAACAGGCCCTGCCCTGTGTTATAGATACATTTGTGAAATCACTGTGGTCCTTGTGTTCACAGTGGGTCAGGGGACCAAAGAAATAAACAGGCAATTATAATTGTATATTTAATTGTATATTTAATTGTATATTTAATTGCAATTATAAACAGGCAATTATACACTTACAGTGTGGTAAGTGCTGTTAAGCAGGGGAAATATAGGGCTCCATTGAAACCCCTGGGAGAATTTGATGAAATACTTCTAGCTTAGTGTCTCTGCCTTAATTCTAAATCATTGTTAAACTTCAGCTTTATAAAGTATATTTATAATAATTTAAAAGGTTTAAAAATAGTTATCATGATCGAAAGTTTCTCAAGGTCATAGGGCTTGTATTGCAACCTAAGAAAAGATGTGGACTCCAATCCTAAGATGCTCATGGTCTACTCGAGGAGAGACAAGAGTAAACAGAATGGAACTAGTCCAGAAGATGGTGGAGGAGTAAGACATGGAGATCAGCTTCCTCCCCACAAATAGGTCAAAAATAGATCTACATGTGGAACACCTCCTACAGAACACCTATTGAACGCTGGCAGAAGACCTCAGACTTCCCAAAAGGCAAGAAACTCCCCTACATACCTAGGTAGAGCAAAAGAAAAAAGAAAAAAACAGAGACAAAAGAATAGGGACGGGACTTGCACCTCTGGGAGGGAGCTGTGAAGGAGGAAAAGTTTCCACACACTAGGAAGCCCCTTCACTGGCGGAGACGGGGGGTGGGCAGTGGGGAAGCTTTGGCCATGGAGCAGAGCGTAGCAACAGGGGTGCAGAAGGCAAAGGGGAGAGATTCCCGCACAAAGGATCGGTGCCGACCAGCACTCACCAGCCTGAGAGGCTTGTCTGCTCACGCGCTGGGGCGGGTCGGGGCTGGGAGCTGAGGCTCAGGCTTCGGAGGTCAGATCCCAGGGAGAGGACTGGGGTTGGCTGCGTGAACACAGCCTGAAGGGACTAGTGCTCCACAGCTAGCCGGGAGGGAGTCCGAGAAAAGTCTGGACCTGCCTAAAAGGAAAGAGACCATTGTTTCAGGGTGTGCAAGGAGAGGGGATTCAGAGCACTGCCTAAATGAGCTCGTGATGGGTGTGAGCCATGGCTATCAGCACAGACTCCAGAGATGGGCATGAAATGCTAAGGCTGCTGCTGCCGCCACCAAGAATCCTGTGTGCAAGCACAGGTCCCTATCCACACCTCCCATTCCGGGACATTGTGCAGCCTGCCACTGCCAGTGTCCCGTGATCCAGGCACAACTTACCCGGGAGAACACACGGCGTGCCTCAGGCTGTTTCAACGTCACTTCGGCCTCTGGCGGCTCAGGCTCACCTTGTATTCCAGTTATAACTACTGTGCTCCTCCCTCCCCTCACATGAGTGAGCCAGAGAACCCTAATCAGCTGCTGCTTTAACTCTGTCTTGTCTGGGCAGGAACAGAAACCTGAGGGTGGCCTACATGCAGAGATGGGGCCAAAACCAAAGCTGAACCCCAGGAGCTGTGCGAACAGCAAAGAAAAAAGGAAATTTCTCTGTGCAGCCTCATGAGCAGTGGATTAAATCTCCAAAATCAACTTGAGGTACTCTGCATCTGTGGAATACCTGAAGAGACAATGAATCAACCCAAAATTGAGGCGGTGGACTTTGGGAGCAACTGTAGACTTGGGGTTTGCTGTCTGCAACTGACATGTTTCAGATTTTTTTTTTTTTTTTTGCGTTACGCAGGCCTCTCACTGTTGTGGCCTCTCCCATTGCAGAGCACAGGCTCTGGACGCACAGGCTCAGTGGCCATGGCTCATGGGCCTAGCCGCCCCACGGCATGTGGGATCCTCCCGGACCAGGGTACGAGCCCGTGTCCCCTGCATCGGCAGGTGGACTCTCAACCACTGCGCCACCAGGGAAGCCCTGTTTCTGATTTTTATGTTTATCTTAGTATAGATTTTAGTGCTTGTTATCATTGTTGGATTTGTTTATTGGTCTGGTTGATCTCTTTTTTTAAAATTACTTTTTAATTTTAATAATTTTTTTAATTTTTAAATTATAATTATTTTATTTTATTAACATTTTTTTAATCTTTTTTTTTCTCCCTTTTCCTCTGAGCTGTGCGGCGGACAGGGTGCTGGTGCTCCAGCCTGGTATCAAGCCTGAGCCCCTAAGGTGGGAGAGCTGAGTTCAGGACACTGGACCACCAGAGACCTCCCAGCCACACGTAATATCAATATCAATATGCAGATGAAGGAGCAAGGTAAAAACTCACCAGACCAAACAAATGAAGAGGAAATAGGCAGTCTACCTGAAAAAGAATTCAGAATAATGATAGTAAAGATGATCCAAAATCTTGGAAATAGAGTGGAGAAAATAAATAAAACAATTAACAAGGACCTAGAAGAACTAAAGGGCAAACAAACAGTGATGAACAACACAATAAATGAAATTAAAAATTCTCTAGAAGGAATCAATAGCAGAATAACTGAGGCAGAAGAATGGATAAGTGACCTAGAAGATAAAATAGTGGAAAAAACTACCACACAGCAGAATAAAGAGAAAACAATGAAAAGAATTGAGGACAGTTACAGAGACTACTAGGACAACATTATATGCACCAACATTCGAATTATAGGGGTCCCAGAAGAGGAAGAGAAAAAGAAAGGGACTGAGAAAATATTTGAAGAGATTATAGTTGAAAACTTCCCTAATATGGGAAAGGAAATAGTCAGTCAAGTCCAGGAAGCGCAGAGAGTCCCGTATAGGATAAACTGAAGGAGAAACACGCCAAGAAATATATTAATCAAACTATCAAAAATTAAATACAAACAAAAAATATTAAAAGCAGCATGGGAAAAGCAACAAACAACATACAAGGGAATCCCCATAAGGTTAACAGCTGAACTTTCAGCAGAAACTCTGCAAGCCAGAAGGGACTGGCAAGACATATTGAAAGTGATGAAAGGGAAAAACCTACAACCAAGATTACTCTACCCAGCAAGAATCTCACTCAGTTTCGACAGAGAAATTAACACCTTTACAGACAAGCAAAAGCTAAGAGAATTCAGCACCACCAAACCAGTTTTACAACAAATGCTAAAGGAACTTCTCTAGACAGGAAACACAGAGAAGGAAAAGACCTACAATTACAAATGCAAAACAATGAAGAAAATGGTAATAGGAACATACATATTGATAACTATCAAAAATGTAAATGGATGAAATGCTCCAACCAAAAGACATAGACTGTCTGAATGGATACAAAAACAACACCTGTATAATGCTGTCTATAAAAGACCCACTTCAGACCTAGGGACACATACAGACTGAAAGTGAGGAGATGGAAAAAGATACTCCATACAAATGGAAATCAAAAGAAAGCTGGAGTAGCAATTCTTATATCAGACAAAATAGACTTTAAAAAAAGACTATTACAAGAGACAAAGAAGAACACTACATAATGATCAAGGGATCAATCCAAGAAGATATAACAATTGTAAATATGTATTCATCCAACATAGGAACATCTCATTACATAAGGCAAATGCTAACAGCCATAAAAGGGGAAATTGACAGTAACAGAATCATAGTAGGGGACTTTAACACCCCACTTTCACGAACGGACAGATCATCCAAAATGAAACTAAATAAGGAAACATAAGCTTTAAATGATATATTAAACAAGATGGACTTAATTGATATTTATAGGACATTCCATCCAAAAACAACAGAATGCACTTTCTTCTCAAGTGCTCATGGAACATTCTCCAGGATAGAGCATATCTTGGGTCAAAAATAAAGCCTTGGTAAATTTTAAAAATTTGCAGTCTTATCAAGTATCTTTTCTGACCACAACCCTATGAGACTAGATATCAATTACAGGAAAAAGTCTGTAAAAAATACAAACACATGGAGGCTAAATAAATACACTATTAAATAACCAAGAGATCTCTGAAGAAATCCAAGAGGAAATAAAAAAATACCTAGAAACAAATGACAATGAAAACATGATGACCCAAAACCTATGGAATGCAGCAAAATCAGTTCTGAGGGAAGTTTATAGCAATACAATCCTACCTCTAGAAACAAGAAACATCTCAAATAAACAACTGAAACTTAAACCTAAAGCAATTAGAGAAAGAACAAAAAACACCAAAGTTAGCAGAAAGAAAGAAATCATAAAGATCAGATCAGAAGTAAATGAAAAAGAAATGAAGGGGGCTTCCCTGGTGGCGCAGTGGTTGAGAGTCCGCCTGCCGATGCAGGTGACGCGGGTTCGTGCCCCGGTCCGGGAAGATCCCACATGCTGTGGAGCGGCTGCGCCCGTGAGCCATGGCCGCTGAGCCTGCGCATCTGGAGCCTGTGCTCCGCAACGGGAGAGGCCACAACAGCGAGAGGCCCGCGTACCACACACACAAAAAAAAAAATGAAGGAAACAATAACAAATATCAATAAAACTAAATGCTGGTTCTTTGAGAAGATAAAAAAAATTGATAAACCAATAGCCAGACTCATCAAGAAAAAAAGGGGGAAGACTCAAATCAAAGAATTAGAAATGAAAAAGGAGAAGTAACAACGGACAATCCAGAAATATAAAGGATCATGAGGGATTACTACAAGCAGCTATATGCCAATAAAATGGACAACCTGGAAGAAATGGACAAATTCTTAGAAAAGCACAACCTTCTGAGACCGAACCAGGAAGAAATAGGAAATATAAACAGACCAATCACAAGCACTGAAATTGAAACTGTGATTAAAAATCTTCCAACAAGAAGCCTGGGACCAGATGGCTTCACAGGTGAATTCTATCAAACATTTAGAAAAGAGCTAACACCTATCCTTCTCAAACTCCTCCAAAATATAGCAGAGGGAGGAACACTCCCAAACTCATTCTACAAGGCCACCATCGCACTGATACCAAAACCAGACAAAGATGTCGCAAAGAAAGAAAACTACAGGCCAGTATCACTGATGAACATAGATGCAAAAATCCTCAACAAAATACTAGCAAACAGAATCCAACAGCACATTAAAAGGATCATACACCATGATCAAGTGGGGTTTATCCCAGGAATGCAAGGATTCTTCAATATACAGAAATCAATCAATGTGATAACCCATATAAACAATCTGAAGGATAAAAACCATATGATAATCTCAATAGATGCAGAAAAAGCTTTTGACTAAATTCAACCCCCATTTATGATAAAAACTCTCCAGAAAGTAGGCATAGAGGGAACTTACCTCAACATAATACAGGCAATATATGACAAACCCACAGCCAACATCATTCTCAATGGTGAAAAACTGGAAACATTTCCACTAAGATCAGGAACAAGACAAGGTTGCCCACTCTCACCACTATTATTCAACATAGTTTTGGAAGTTTCAGCCACAGCAATTAGAGAAGAAAAAGAAATTAAAGGAACCCAAATCAGAAAAGAAGTAAAGCTGTCACTGTTGGCAGATGACATGATACTATACATAGAGAATCCTAAAGATGCTACCAGAAAACTTCTAGAACTAATCAATGAATTTGGTAAAGTGGCAGGAAACAAATTTTTTCTTTTCTTTTTTTTTTGTTTGCGGTACACGGGCCTCTCACTGTTGTGGCCTCTCCCGTTTTGGAGCACAGACTCCAGAGGCGCAGGCTCAGCAGCCATGGCTCATGGGCCCAGCCGCTCCGCAGCATGTGGGATCTTCCCGGACCAGGGCACAAACCCATGTCCCCTGCATCGGCAGGCAGACTCTGAACCACTGTGCCACCAGGGAAGCCCAGGAAACAAATTTAATGCACAGAAATCTCTTGCATTCCTATACACTAATGATGAAAATTTTGAAAGAGAAATTAAGGAAACACTCCCATTTACCATTGCAACAAAAAGAATAAAATACCTAGGAATAAACCTACCTAAGGAGACAAAAGACTTGCATGCAGAAAACTATAAGACACTGATGCAAGAAATTAAAGATGATACAAACAGATGGAGAGATATACCATGTTCTTGGATTGGAAGAATCACCATTTTGAAAATGACTCTACTACCCTAAGCAATCTACAGATTCATTCCAATCCCTATCAAACTACTAATGCATTTTTCACAGAACTAGAACAAAAAAATTTCACAATTTGTATGTAAACACAAAAGACCCTGATTAACCAAAGCAACCTTGAGAAAGAAAAACGGAGCTGGAGGAATCAGGCTCCCTGACTTCAGACTATACTACAAAGCTACAGTAATCCAGACAGTATGGTGCTGGCACAAAAACATAAATATAGATCAATGGAACAGGAGAGAAAGCCCAGAGATAAACCCAGACACATATGATCACCTGAACTTTGATAAAACAGGCAAGAATATACAGTGGAGTAAAGACAGCCTCTTCAATAAGTGGTGCTGAGAAAACTGGACAGCTACATGGAAAAGAATGAGATTCGAACACTCCCTAACACCATACACAAAAATAAACTCAAAATGGATTAAAGACCTAAATGTAAGGCCAGACACTATAAAACTCTTAGAGGAACACATAGGAAGAACACTCTGATATATATCTCAGCAAGATCCTATTTGACCCACCTCTTAGAGAAATGGAAATAAAAAGAAAAATAAACAAATGGGACCTAATGAAACTTAAAAGCTTTTGCAGAGCAAAGGAAACCATAAACAAAACTAAAAGACAACACTGAGAATGGAAAAAATATTTGCAAAGGAAGCAACTGACAAAGGATTAATCTCCTAAACATATAAGCAGCTCATGAAGCTGAATATCAAAAAAACAAACAACCCAAACCAAAAATGGGCTGAAGATCTAAATAGACATTTCTTCAAAGAAGATATACAGATTGCTAACAAATACATGAAAGGATGCTCAACATCAATAAAAATTACAATGAGTTATCACCTCACACTGGTCCGAATGGCCATCATCAAAAAACCTACAAAGAATAAATGCTGGAGAGGGTGAGGAGAAAATGGAACCCTCTTGTATTGTTGGTGGGAATATGAATTGGTACAGCCACTATGGAGAACAGTATGGAGGTTCCATAAAAAATTAAAAATAGAACTAACATATGACACATCAATCCCACTACTAGGCATATACCCTGAGAAAACCATAATTCAAAAAGAGTCATGTGTGACAATGTTCATTGCCTCACTATTTACAATAGCCAGGACATGGAAGCAACCTAAGTGTCCATCGACAGATGAATGGATTAAGAAGATGCGGCACATATGTACAATGGAATATTACTCAGCCATAAAAAGAAATGAAATTGGGCTTCCCTGGTGGCGCAGTGGTTGACAGTCCACCTGCCGATGCAGGGGACACGGGTTTGTGCCCCAGTCCGGGAAGATCCCACTTGCCGTGAAGCGGCTGAGCCCATGAGCTGTGGCCGCTGAGCCTGCATGTCCGGAGCCTGTGCTCCGCAACGAGAGAGGCCACAACAGTGAGAGGCCTGTGTACCACAAAAAAAAAAAAAAAAAAGAAATGAAATTGAGTTTGTTGTAGTGAGGTGGATGGACCTACAGTCTGTCATACAGAGTGAAGTAATTCAGAAAGAGAAAAACAAATGCTGTAAGCTAGCCCGTTTATATGGAATTAAAAAAAAAAGTTGTTGTGATGAACCTAGGGGCAGGACAGGAATAAAGACACAGACATAGAGAATGGACTTGAGGACACAGGGAGGGGGAATGGTAAGCTGAGACAAAGTGAGAGAGTAGCATTGACATATATACACTACCAAATGTAAAATAGATAGCTAGTGGGAAGCAGCTGCATAGCACAGGGAGATCAGCTCAGTGGTTTATGTCCACCTAGAGGGGTGGGATAGGGAGGGTGGGAGGGAGATGCAAGAGTGAGGGGATATGGGGATAGATGCCTACATATAGCTGATTTACTTTGTTATACAGCAGAAACTAACACACCATTGTAAAGCAATTATACTCCAATAAAGATGTTTAAAAATAAATAAATAAAAAAGATATTATGAGGAAAAAAAAAAAAAAGAGTAAACAGAACGAATAGTGAAAAAATAGAAGCATGAAGGTCAGAGGCCACAAGAGGAGGGAGCATATAGGAGGCCAAGAAACACAGTGGAGGAGTATCATCTGATGTGGGTGTTGAAGGATGAATAGTTCACCAGGAGAATTAGGAAACAGACTGTTCAAGTCAGAGGGAACAGCCTGGGCAGAGTACAGTTCCAATCTCATTTGAATATAGCACAAAACCATGAGATGCAGACCTATAGGGCCCCAGAATTGATGGAAATGCTGCTTGATTCAGGACTTGCCCTAACTAGCCCTGAGAACCCAGAAGGTGTCAGCTTTGCCAAGCTCCCATTGGTGGCCTTGGACCACAGCACTGGAGTTTGACTTTCCCTCCCAGAACCTCCCCTTCAAAGCTGTGGTCACAGTTTTTTTGTGGCAGGTGATAGATATACAGACTCTTCCTATGGAAAGGAAGAGTTTGTTTCCTTTTCTCTTTCTTTGCTGCATTCAGCAGCAAACTCTTTCCCTCCTCTTCTGGGAGAAATTGAAGATCAAGAAGCCCTCTGTGTCCTCCAGGAAAAAGAACTCGTTTTTGGTGGAGTCAATGGCTCTGAGTCAATGGGCCAGCAGGATCTATTTTGAAAGAACCAGAGGAGAAAGGAGTGTGCTCTTGGGGAGGTAAGAAAAGGGGAATGAACACTGTCACCAACTCACAGAGGTCAGGGAGTGGGGTAAGAGAGGAAGGAGAGAAGCCCTGGGAGCAGCAGCTGTACCCAGGAAGGAGATGCACCCAACAAAGGACCACTGCAGAGGCATTGGTTGAGCTCCCATGAGCCACATGGTAGTTGAACCAGGACCATGGACGGTCCCACCTTTGTTCAAGTAGATACCTCCCGTTGCTTGCAGTCAGGGACCCACCAGCCACTCCTCCCATGGGAGACTGGTGAAGACTTTAGCTCCTCAGGGTCCAGCACCTCACCCATTGACCAACCAATGGGAGGGGCACTTGTCTGGGCAATGCACTTCTGCCCAGTGCCCAAACACACCCCTAAGAACCTCAAGAAAGCCAAGAAGGAAGGGCAGGATCCTGGGTACCTAGAGGAGTGCTGGTGGGGGAGCCCTGCACACCTGGACTTGGGTGGGAAGCTGAAATAAACCAGCTCAAGACTCCCTGAGAGCTGGGATCATGACATTCCTCCTCCATCAGTAATATGTTGTGTAATTATTTGTTAAAGGTCTGATAGAGGAGGGTAGGGATGGGGTGTGTCTACTGTTAACTCCTAAGTACCCAGCACAGTCTTCATGGGCAAACCTGCACATGGAAGAAGCTCGTTAAATATTTATTGGATGAGTGAATGAAAGCCCGATAATCTCACTGAAAGTTATTTTTCTAGTTCTACCCAAGCCATGCCACAATATCCTCTGGTGGATTTTCTGCCAACCACCCCTGTGAATACTTCACACTTAGACACACACACACACACACACACACACCGAGAGAGAGAGAGAGAGAGAGAGAGAGAGAGAGAGAGAGAGAGAGAGAGAGAGAGGGAAAGAGAGAGAGAGAGAGGGAGGGAGGGAGGGAGGGAGAGGGAGAGAGAGGAATCCAAGATTAGGTAATATGAGCCAAGTAGCCTTCTAACTTTGAGTGAACCCAATGCACAATTTGTTCACACATCACTGGGACTATTTGTAATAGGAGACACACAGAGAGGCCCTCACCCCTGTAGCCCTAGTCTTCAGGCTCCAATCTGAGCTCACCAGCTGTGTAACTCTGAGCAGTGAGACAGCTTGCTTCATCCCTCCAAGAAGATGGGTCCTTGCAGTGTGGATGTGTGAGTGTGACATGGTGGCCCTGTGAGGTTATCATGAACTTCTTGTGGCATTCTTCTTCCTATGTCTTAGTAACAGAAGGATGGTAGATATTTACAGGCAGCTGAAGGTGTGTTGACTGCGTTAGACTTTAAGGTTAGAGATGTGAGATAAGAATACCCTAAAGCAAGTCCTGCCTGTTCTGCATGGTCTTTCTAGCCCAGAGAATCGCCACCTGTAGTCTTGGCCCTGACAGAACCACCATCCCCTTTGTCCACGTACTTGGTTGGATCTTAATGGCCTCCCGCCCACCTCAACCTCAATTTGCTGTGCTGTGGGTTTTGTTTGAGTCCTTGCTGCCCCTCTCAGCGGCAGCTCCATGGTGCCTGGTAGCTTACAGGGCACGTGGCAGCAACTCTATAATTGTGTGATGAGTGAGGGTAAACTCTACGCTCACTGGTAGTTTATCTAAGTCCCTAAATCCACCTGAAGAATATTAAAAGAGGGATAGGAAATTAAATAATATTACAAAAGAGATTTATAGACGATAACCTAGGTCATCATTTAGGAAGTAATACAGATTCTGTAATGAATAATATAGATTTAACCAACATTGCTTCCATTTACAAAAGGACACTTTGAATGTTAGCATCCTACAGCTAGAATACTATCTACTCCAACTAACAGCCCCTCTATATTAGTTTTAGAACAATCTAGGCATCTTAGAAAACAAACAAAAACTTCACCCAGCACCCTTAACTTTTTCTGCTATTAGCCTCGGCATGCTGTAATTTTTCTAATGGTTTGAATTTAGTGAGCAGACTCATGTTAATTTCACAAACAGAAACTTATAAAGATGGTCAGAAAGTCCCAACTCTTGGTGGGAATGGTGAAAAGAAAAAATGCAGTTTCATGCACAAATATGATTTCAACATGGGTTGAATGGATAACTGTCTACATGCCAGGCTCGGGGGAAAGATCTACAATTCCAGCTGAGGGCTCTCTTCTGCCTGCCAGAAATATCACCATTAGAATTGCATCAATAGAGATCAGAGAATTATTCTCTATTAAAATAAAAATAACTTTGAGGCAATGGGGTGGAAGGAAAGGCTCATAAAGTGGACAATGAGAATAATTCCCTAAGAAATGCGACAACAATTCGACAACTAGACAGAAAAGGACGAAAGGAGAAAGAAGAACTTCTGCCCCAGCAAGAAGTGAGGCTGCCTAGGACATCAGCCCCTGGTGATGGATCTGGGTGTGGAAATAGGGACCAGGTGAGTTGACTAACAAACAGCTGAAGACTAAGGAACAGCATGCTGCTTTGTTTCTGTAGTTTAAAATGACAGGTTTATCAAAGGATTTCCACTAATAAGAATTCACAGGAACAAGCGAACTCTTAGTACTGAACCATGATGCCTAAGGCACGGGAGTTGGCCAAGGGATGGAGCCCGGAGGCCTGTGAAGTGGTAGAGAAGTACAACGTTGGGGATCAAAAGGAATCGGAAGCTCAACCTGTCTTTATGGTTTTGGTAAAAGTCCACCTGACCCTGCGCTTCATGTGCTGGGATGACGGGTCCCAATGCCATGGGAGCAGAAGCAGCGAGGGGCAAAACCTGAACGTTGAGATCAGAACCAGGGCAATGGGGGGGCCACCCTGGGGGTGAGGAGGAGGGTGCGGAGCCACTGACAAGGGTAAGGCTTTGCTTGGGTTTTCCATTCATGCCACTGGCCTGATCCCACGCGCTCTCCCCTTGTTCCATACCCGGAGCCCCATCTTTTAGGCCTGCTGGTTGGGGTTGGGAGTGCAATCTATCTCTATGGACATATGTGGCTGGCCACCCAGGTATCACTTTCCAGTGAATTGGTCAGAAGAAATATTTCAATGTTCATGCATTCGATAGACACGATGGAAATCCTCTGCATCAAAAGTATAACAGAGCCCCTTTGTCACCTCTGAAACTAAGCATGTCTTTGCTTTGCCTCAGCGTGTAGTTGGATGTCTTCTTGGAGAAAAACAGACTCAACTTTCCACACGTTTTTCATGGTTTCTCTGTGCAGCAAGATAAATAAGACTTTATATACTTTTACTTACAGATCCAGTAAATATTTATATTGGTTTGTGCCATAAAAGCACAGGAGGCATTATGAAAAAGTTTCTGCTCTTCGGGCCAAATAAAGCAATCACCTGCAGTGAGGAAACAATCTCTCAAGTAAGGCAAGGAAGGTGCAGGGCTGATTCCTCAGCCACGATTCCCCGTCCAGAATCTTACCTGGATTTATGCTCAGATGGGCGGAGGTGTGCCCCAGAACACACTCACACATACATCCATGCACACAGTGTCACACACATACTATTTTTAATTTGCTCTTTGACTTCTATCAGATATTTTATTAGTCCTTTCTGTCTTGCCTTTCTGTCAGACTCTCCTTCCACACTGATGAACATTTTAATTTTGCCCTGTGTTGTGGGCAGTGTATGTTGGTATTTGATTTAAGCTGAATGTCCCAATAGGCAAACATATTTTGGAAATGAAATTGCATTTAGAAACCCACATATAAGTGTCAGTGAAAATATTCACAAATTTAACACCACTAAACACTTTCATTTAAACAGTTAGGAACTCAACCATGTTTAGATGGGTTGGCTATTTTTGTTAGTACCCAGTAGGATACACATTAGAAGAATTGTTTTTTCCATCATGGTGCATTTATTAAGATGCACTATGTACCAAGCATCATGCAAAGTGCTTTACTGTATCTTATTTAATCCTCCAACAACCCAAGGGGTAATGTTCCATCATTAGTCCCAATTTAGCACCCCCTAGCACAGATGAGGAAACTGATGAGGTTAAGGATTTAAGTAAGGATAAAAGCCCAAGGTCACATAACTGCTGAAATCTGCCCCCTGGCCCCTGTGTTTGTAGAAACTCCCCTATGTTGCCTTCACAATCATTTGAATGCTCTCTTAGCTTAGGTTCACCATGGCGGTGCCATGGCATTATTGATTCCAGGCGGTCTGGTCCAGGCAGCACTTATTTATTTATTTACCTTTGTAAGTCTGTCTCTCATCATTTATAAGTTCCATAAGGAAAGGATTAAGGTTCTCAAATGTCAGCAATTACTATAGCCTTGTATTTCTTTCATGGTCAGTGCTTCATAAATGTGGGTTGGTGGTATGCTAAGCACACATGTCTGGAGCCAAACAGATGTGCCTTTGAATCTGAGTTTTGCCACTTGCTAGAGCTGTGGCCTTGGGCATCTATTTTCTCTTCTGAAAAAGGAACATAACAATAACTGTCTTTCATAGTCATTAAAAACATTAAGTGAGATCAAATACTTAGCACGGTGCCAGGCTCCTAGTAGGCCTCAGTATATGACAGTGTTATTAGTTTGCTAGAGTTGCTCCAACAGAATACCACAGACTGGGAGGCTTAAACAACGGAAATTTATTTCCTCGGAGTTCTGGAGGCTGGCAGTCCCAGATCGAGGTGTCGGCAAGTTTGGTTGCTCCTGTTCTTCTCCCTTAGCTCGCAGGCGGCTGCCGACTCGCTGTGTCCTCACATGGCCTTTCCTCTGTGTGTGTGGACATCCCTGGTGCATCTTCCTCTTCTTACAAGGACACCAGTCATTTTGGATTAGGGCCCTACCCTTATGATCTCATTTTGCCTTACTTACTTCTTTAAAGGCCCTGTCTTTAAATACAGTCACATTCTAAGGGACTGGGGGTTGGGTTTCAACATATGAATTTGGGGGGCGGGGACACAATTCCATCTATGACAGACAGTTATCATTATGGCAGATGAACTGAATACTAAATTTCCAGGAATTCAAAGTAAATAATTCATGTCAGACCCACAGTGGTCCCCTTCAAAAGTATCCTGATTACAATTCTAGTCTTTTCTTTCTCTGGTTCTTTAGAGAAGGCAATCTAGAAAGGCTTCCTCTCCCCAGCAAACTGCACCATATTCACTCCTGGAAAGAAACATATTCCGTGCTGGGATATCTAAGATACACTGGAGGAAAACATGATTCATCAAGTTCAAGTTAAGCATCTCAGAAGATAAGGATCAAGAGGGCTGTAAACTTGTCGAATATGAAACCAGGCTGCCCATTCTTCCAAGGAAGGGGATCCTCTTGTGGAGAGCTGGTGACCGACTCCTTCTTCAGCCTAATGTCTTGTTGAGCGAGCCCTTACCATCCCTGTGTTCCCATCACTGTACTTCCCTTATTTAGAAAACGACTGCATGGCTATGCTGTTGAGACTAGGCCCAGGAAAGATTTCTTATTCCCAGAGAGCCAGGTGCGCCAGCCTCACTTGTCTCACCCCGCCAGGCTCAACAGAATGCCTCCGGCTGCAAGGCTCTGCTCTTATCTGTCTCCCCTTATGAGGCCCTCCCCGGCGCCTCTAACAACCAGCAGTCTCTCAAATCAACCCCCCCAGTATATTTTGTCACTTTTTCCTCTATAGCATTGGCTATAGTCTGTTAAAGTCACTGTGTAGTCATTCCTTCACTCATTCATTCAACAAATACTTAGTGAGGGCTTCCTGTGCGCCAGGTACTTTGCAGCGTGCTGTGTGCCCATTTATCCTACTAGACAGGGGCCCCCTGAAGGGCAGGACAGAACAGAAACTGTGTAGGCTTCATTTCTGTACCACCCAGACGGCTTTCCCTAAATGTTAGCTTAATTTGATGGACAGATGTAAAAGGATACTTTCTCTGAGAACAGTTTCCTGGGAAGGAAGAAGTGGTTAGGAAAAAAGGAGGAAGCAGTATCTTGAGGTCTGAAGAAAAGCTCCATTTCCAATGGGCAATGCAAGTAACAGAGGCTTCAATTCTCAACCTCTCTCCCCAAAGAGGGGCCCCCGGGTAAGAGCGGATGTGGCACAGGCAGCGTGAGGGGAGTGCCAGGGACCAGCCTCCTCATCGATCACATCAGCAACGAGCAGGCAGCTCCATATCAGCTGCTCTTTCCTCCTCTGCTGTTTCTGGAATTTGTGGGTAAAATGTGTTTCTGAATTTGTGTCCTGCTACTACATAAACAGCAAAGTGACTTAATGATATGAAGAGTCATTTGTTTGACAAAGCCATTCATGCTGGTTTTTCTTTAGTTCTCTTTGGGACAAGGAGAGGGATAGACGAATCAAAGCTTGATACAGATGCTGATTACAGACACCAGAAGTAGAACTGAAAATTTAAATAACGGCACTTTACTGCCTTCCTTATTTTCTGTTAAACTCTCATAGTCTCTGACCATTAGCATCACGGGTTGTTAGCCCCACACATGAGTCAAATGCGCCAGTGCTGCTCTCTGGATTTCAGCTGCGAAGCAGAGGAGGTAAGAACAGGATGTGTGCAGAGGGCATGGAAATGACAAGGTGAGGGGCAGGGCAGTGGGGGAGGAGGGAGGGAAACTGGGTTATCAAGTGCTCATTGAGCACCTACTGTATGCTTTGAACTGTGCAAACATTGGATAAGAGGGCGCAATGTAGAAATGCCTCCAAAAGCAACCTCACCTGATTTAGGATGGCCAAGAAATAGTAGTTCAAAGAGAAACAAAAAGAAAGGGAGCTAGCATTTCCTGAGTGGCTACCACCTGCAGCTAGTTTCTTGTTGAATATCACACCCCTACGAGGTTCAGAGAGGTTAGCCAACTTGTTGGCAAGAAGCTTGAACAAGTTAAGAAGAAATGAGAAGTCTAAGGGGAAAGGGAGAAGGGTGGTAAAGGCTTTGGACAGTTTTGTACTCTAACAGCCGGCACTCAGGAAAAGAGTACTAAACAGGCCCAAGCATGAAATTCAAGTTGGAAATGAGAGACCGTGTGAGCAGGGGAGCCTAAAATCTATGTCAGCCTTGGCTGGGTGAGATAGCTTGTGCTTTTTAGGTATCTGGATCATCCACCTGGCATCCAGACCACCTTGGGGCTTTCCTCCCCTCCCCTCCTCCTCTGTCCCTGCCCAGCAGTGATACCAAGCAAGAAGGGAAGAGCTGGGCAGGAGACTTGAAAATTTCTAACACCAAAGGAGGATGCCAGCTTAGAAAACAGAGGGAGGAGAGAATCTTGATGGGGTAGGAATTTTAAAAAAAGATATTGGGGGAGAGGAAGAAAGGAGTGTGTGGGAGAGCTCCGAGGGGGAGGCAGGAGGAGGAGAAATATGCCGTGGTGACCTAGTAGGATGTCCCTGAGGTCTGCCAGTGATGCTCTGTGCTGGGGGAGAGTGCTGATGAGTTGGGCCACTCTGAATGTTCCATGCTTTTTATGACTATGTAACAACATTAGATAGATCAGCATGAGTCCCAAGTATGTTCAAACCTTCTTTGAATTCTTTTTTGAACATGCACACTGTGGAAGGCAGGAGGAGAAAGAACATCTCCCCTCTTCCTCAATCACGGAGTACCTGAGATCCACCAGCCAGGACATGCAGCTGGCCATTGGTCCAGATCACCTTATTCAGTAACTGTCTATCAGGTGATTTTCCTTATTGGACCTCCTTATGGGAATAACTTCTAAAGGGGATGCTTTCCTGCTCAGTAAGTATAATGAATGGTATAATTATTCCTGATTATTTGCTCCCCTCCGTGTGAGAAGATTCTATGTGCCCTTGTACCACCACATGACCCAGTTCCACCTGTGGAATGGAGATACTTCCCTGCCCATTTACTTCAGGCTTGGCATGGATTGCTTTGGTCCAAGGAATGTGAGTGGAGATGACTGTCTACCACCCCACCCCACACATACATGGAGCAAACCTGTAAGGCCCATGGTGTCATTTTGTCTTGTGCTTGAATCCTGGAATGAAGAAGATGGGTGGGGGGAGCCACAGAGCCACAGCTGACCTATAACTGACACATAATGAGAGCTAGAACAAACATTTGTTGTGGTCCTTTCCTCCATATAACCTAATGAAAGTAGCTCTATTGACCCTTTCCTTTGTACCCCCTCCTCATTCTATATTGCCCTGGCTTTATAGGTCCAGTGTCCATAGTAAAGGATAACTGTTTCCATTCAGGAATACTTTTCCTTCTTACCTCAAACAATAGCAGATTTTGTATGTCACAGAAAAATCATGGTCTAAGGAGAGAGAAAAAACTGGCTACTGAGAAAGAAAAAGAGATTAAGCGTATCTCAGGTCTTTGGGTGACTTAGCACCCCTGGGTGTAAAAGCACAAGGGCCAGAACTCTCACCAGGGTATATTCAGCCCCAAGCACCTCTAGAATGGGCTCTTAGCACTCTTAGGTGGAAGCACCAGCTTCCACCTTAAATCAGTGGTTTCGATACTCAATTCTGTTCTAGATTAACCTGAGTAGATTACAAATCCAGATTCCCAGGCCCTGTCTTGAGATTCTGATTCAATAAGTCTACAATGGGGGACCTGGCATCCTTTATTTTCTAAGCATTCCCCAGGTGATGCTGGTGAGATGCTGGGTTGGGAAGTCACCAGCAGCGCCCCTCCACTGGCAGGCTTGCAGGGCCTTTAGGGTGCCAGGAAAACCCAGGCTCTGCCAGGATTCTGGTCTGAAGATAAGATTGGATTCTGGCTTCTCTGGGCCAGATGAGAGTCTGGGCCCAGTGCTGAAGAGCCCCCCATATTCAAGGAATACTTAGCCCCCTATGGTCCTTTGTGGAACGGGGGGCAGCAATGGCATGAGTATAACTATTCTCCCAGGTCCCTCTTTACCCTCTCCCCAAGCTTATCAGGTGGGCTCAGTCCTCTTCCACTACTGAGAGGCAGGGGTGGTATCAGCCTTTGCAGTCAGTTGATGGGCCCAGGAAGCCAAGAGGTCTTCTGCTGAAGTCCCCACAGAGATTGGCAGCCTGCCTATTAGCCGTCACTCACCCATGGGGTCTCTGTACCTTCCCATGCTCTTTGGACTGCTACTACTGAAGTCTCCCAGGAGTTGGACCTAAGCCCAGGTGAACAAAGCAAAAGAGCAATGCATAGGAAGGGAGCCAGGTCATAAAGTGACAAAGCTGCTGAAGGAGGAGAGAAGACAATTTGTACATCACCATCATCACCGACATTTAAGGATTATCGCCATCACATTTAAGGATTACAGCAGAGAAATGGGACTAAAAATGGAACTTTTAAAAACAAAATTCAGTAGATAAGTTGAAAAAGATGATTCCTGTGCCAAGTAGTCAGTTGGAAGACCAAGTAGGAGAAATATATTGACACACAAGAAAAATGCAACCATTTGGAAATCTAGAGGGAAAAAACAAAATGCTTGGAGGCTAGATCCAGGAGGAAAATGAGCAAACACCAGGAATTCCATATTACTCAGCCATAAAAAGGAACGAACTTGGGTCACCTGTAGAGACGTGGATGGACCTAGAGACTGTCATACAGAGTGAAATAAGTCAAAAGGAGAAAAGCAAATATCGTATATTAACGCATATGTGTGGAATCTAGAAAAATGGTACAGATGAACCGGTTTGCAGGGCAGAAACAGAGACACAGATGTAGAGAACAAACATATGAACACCAAGGGGGGAAGGGGGGGTTGGGATGAATTGGGAAATTGGGATTGACATATATACACTAATATGTATAAAATAGATAACTAATGAGAACTTGCTGTATAGCACAGGGAACTCCACTTTTCTGTACAGTAGAAACTAACACAACATTGTAAAACAACTATACCCCAATTAAAAAAAAAAAAAAACACCAGGAACTGCAGAAGGGGAATAAGAAACCTACTGAGGAAAGGAAATAATGAAACAGCCAAAATAGACCATCTTCCTAAATTGAAGAAAGACCGAAGTCTGTAGAAATGATGAAAAATGGCCTATATCCAGGCATGTTCTGATAAAATTCCTGAAAACCAAGGTAGCAGGAAAAACAAATCTACAAGCTGCCGAACAGAAACAATGAGTAACTTAAAAAGGAAGAAGAATCAGACTGGTATTTATTTCTCAATGCAACGTTGAACGCAAAAGGATAGCATCTGAGCACACGTGAGACAAAAAAAAAAAAAAAAAATGCAACCCTAGATTCCTACGCCCAGCAAAGATGAGCTTCACCTGCCAGTGAGAGAGAAATATATTTGTTGCTAGGTAAGGATTCAGAGGCCTTAACCAAATAGTGGGCCTGAACAGAGATTCCAAGAGAGTGAAAGATGAAGAGGAGAGGAAAATTGGGCTGAGCAATGAAACTTGCACTATAGAGAGCTCAATCTACCTGGGAGATAACAAAAGATTGACTGGGATTATCTAATATAAGTGTCTAATAAGGATTACTGAAATAAGATAGATATTGACTGCCTGGGGAAACCTAATAACCACCTTGATGAGAAAGTATTAAAAACTATGACAGCAAAACTTAGGGTTGCAGGGTGGACATGAGGTGGGTGGGCACAGGGGAGGGGAAGAGAAGGGAGCAAAACATTTCATGATCTCAGATGCTTAGAGTGGGGAGCAGATGTCCTGAAGGTTCACTGAGGTGGTGGTGGAAGATGCAGTGGGGAAACGGTTGACTTGTGGCCTACATGTAACACCAAGTATTCTGGAGTATTCTCCACACAGGTGGAGCAGAAGGAGTAGCTTGAGAAGCACCAAAGATTTTCTCAGGGACCTGCTTCACTGCTCCTGAAATACTACCTAATGGTCCCTCACCTGGGCCCTGTTTTGACAGGTTGGCTCCCATCTCTGAGTCCACCCCTGCTCTGGGAACTACCCTGATCTGCCCTGTCCTGTGCTCCACTTTGCACTCATTTGCTGTGGGCCCTGTGCTCTCAGCAGCTGGTTCCAGCCCTCTTTGCACCTAAGTCACCACACTTCCCAGCTAGATGGGCTGAGGGCAGTACAGGGAGTCTGCTAGGGAGGGTCTGGGCCAAGCCACAAATGGCTCAGGATCTCTGAACTCAGGAAAGAATTGTCCAAGGAGAGCATTCAAAACAGCTCTCTTGGACCAGTTTAAATCCTTAGGGATGTTGGAATGATTCCTTCCACACACACACACACACACACACACACACACACACACACACACCCATGGTCCTTGTAATTCTGAACTCCATTTTGAATCTTTGGGTTCTTGGGCGACTTGCAGCCTACCTGTCATTGGATTGCCTGTAGCATTCTGGGATTTCAGGAGAGCATTTGAGACTTTTGTCTCATCCTCAGCTCAGCGCATTAGAAACAAAGGAGAATAGGTGTGGGCCTCTGAATATCACTCAGAAAGTTGGAAAATGATAGAAGGCTGGTGTCTTCTAGTTTAATGCCAGAGAAGTTGAATGCCTTCCCCAAGGTGAGAGCACCTGTCGGTGTCAGAGTCAGGATCAGGATCTCCTGATTCCTGGTCCAGGGCTTCCAGTTTGAGGCAGAATTTACAAACATTCAGGGCGCTCTGCTCCATCTCTGTCTTAGATCTGACCTACTTAGTAGCATTATGTAGCTTTGCCTTGACTATGAGGCATTTTAGATGATACATTTAACATCATGGTCCTATTTATACTTCTATACCAAGAAAATTCCACCACATGGAAACATATTTAATTCATCAAATAAATTATAAATAATATAGTTTATCCAAGAGAGAATATTCTTAAAAATTGTAATTACCACTAAGAAGAAATAGTTTTCCTTTATAATAATGATTTGATTACATGGAAACTTTAGATTGAGTCCATTTTATGGATCCATATAGAACTGTGCACTAACCCATCTAAGAAAGAGAGTAGACAGACTGTAAATTTATATTCTAAAAGTGAATCAAGTCATATTTCTCATCATGCCAGTTACTCTTACAAAGACACACCAGGTGAATAAAGCCATTTTTCTGTCTTATCTATTCACGTCTTATTAAATACTGAGCTCATTCAGTGCCCTCGGCTTCCTAGCAACAGTATATGGGTAATTTTTCCAAGAGTCATGAACCGCAGGGTGAAGGAAAAAAGCTTCTTGCTCTTATCTAGTGTGGCTGGATATAAACTACGGGCATGAGACAGCAGTTATTTTTTTATTCTTTTAAAGGTCACAAAGGATAAATGATTATAATAACACTTCACCCACTGACTCTAGGTTTTTACTAGTAAATCCTGATATTGATTTTAAAAGCTGAAAATCTTTCATTCAAATATTTCTGATCGGACCATAAATCCTTAAAATTCAAATCTTTTTCTGAATGAAAGATCTATGAAAATAGATGATGGATTTCACGGGCTGTCAAAGAAAAAATGTTACATTTCGTAGTTTGTCACTGAATATGACATAAAACACCTGAAGGTAGATTATTTATACTGATAAAATTATTCTTGGGCATCGGAAGCTGTTTTCTGGGGAATAAAAATAAAATATCGAAATAACTAGAAATTTTCTGCTTTCGAATTAGGTGGTAAAAATAATGTGGAAAACTGCCAGAAGCTATTTTCTTTGAGTCAAATACGGGGTACGTTATTGCAAGTATAGGCCAGAGTAGGCTAGTTTTCCGTGAGAAACAATATATTTTAGCAACCATCTACCATTATTTTTGCTGGAGATATAGGAGTTCATCTTTTAACTGCTTTTTGTTGTTGTTATTGTTCTTTTTTACACTTCCTTCCCAGAGGTCACTAAACATTAGATTCATATTTCAGTCAGATTAAGGATGTCAAATGTTATTCTCCTCTTTCTGGGTAGTGATTGTGGGGCTAAGAAGCAAGTTAGCTTTGTTATATTCTATGGCTACGGACATGTTCCTCACTCCAGTCAGCCTTCTCATCAATAAATGTGTCATGAAGGGGCTCATTAAAGAAATGTGGCCAGACAAAGCAAATCCAATATCACAGCTCCCCAAACAACTAGGAGTTAATGTGCCACAGAGATGGGTCTAGAAAGTCATCTTCCCCTAATAAAGACATCAAAGGATGCTTACTAGACGGAATAGAAGCTGGCACATGTATGTGTATCTTTGTCTGTATAAATATATATGTATCCACTAATCTGCTCTTTGCAGCCCCATAAACCATTTTGCAAATAAGGACCACAATTATATGATGCCAAATATTCTTTTAAAAATTAAAAAATGCTGTAACATTATATTCAGAGATTAAAGTCTCAGTATCCTGAAAAAGTTCACATATGAAGTTATAAACATATATCATTATCTCCTTTATATTAATTGTCATTTCCTTTAACTAATGGAACAAGGTACACCATACATTTAAGAGCAGGTCTTACTGCAAAGAGCATTTACAGACAGTAGTTCCAATCCCAGCTTTGATGCTGACTTGAGCAAGTCATTTTATCTCTCTAAGCTGTAGCTTAGGCCAAGAAGGGCCAAATCACTAATCTCAGAGAATTGTTTTTATGATTAAATTACAATATGATATATAAGGTGCCTGGCACATAGTAGGTGCTCAGTAAATGACAGCTATAATAATAATGATAGTAATAATTGTTAATACTATTATTTTCATCACACATAACTTGAGTAATTTCTGAGGTCCTTGGATGCTTGTGACAGAGTATGGTCACTATTTTGCTATGACTTAGAAATTGCTAACTGTTATATACTACTGACACTACGAACAGAAAAATGATGAGGTCATTGGAAAAGGGAATAGGTCAGATATTTAGAGAACGTCCTGGGCAGAAGGGAAGATGCACACTCAGAGAGCTCCCTTCTCAGACCCTGAAACTCAGAGTTGACGTTTCATTTACAACAGTACATAATCTCAGTGGCACATAAGAAAGCTTGCCACCTCTGCCCAGTAAAATACAAATCACTGACTACCCATTCTTATTTTAGGCAGTTAGATAGTTAGTATGTCATTAATTCCTGTACCTACTCAGGCTCAGTATCACTGTCAATTCCATTTTATTTCCACCTCCTTTCCAAGATCCCCAGTTGGAGGTAAAGCCCTGTTCTCTGAGCACCTCTGGATATTCTAAGGCAAGATGAATCTTTAGGAGCTGCCCTCCTTTGAGGCAATTTACAACTCAAAACAGCAATACATTTTCTTTTCAGGGTAGAAATACAATAAAAATGGAGCAGCTTTGAAACATACATTACTGTAATTAAAGTGACTTGCTCTTTGGAAATTCCTGAGACAAGTCTTTATTGCAACTCTTATTTAAGGATAAACACAATAATTAAAGGCTTATTCTCAGAACAGCATCAATGCTAGGATCTGGACGTTCCATGACTTTTCGGATTACAGAGCATGGCCACTGCCGGATGACCCTACTCATTGTTCTCAGGACTCTCTGTGCCTTTCTTTCCTTTGATGATGTGTGGACCCAGGCCAGAGTGTGCTCAGGCTGGTGTTCCCTGACACCCTGATATAGATGCCCTTAGCTGAGAGGCTTTGACAGAGATGTGGTCAAAAATGGCTGGTCAAAGTCGATATGTACTCTACCAGATGAGGCACAATGCCCACGAGGGTATAAAGTCTCAAAAATGGTACAGTAAAGTCACCTATTTAACTTTACTGAATTGAGTATTTACCTGAACACTTATTGTGGATGTGTGACACATATTAATATTCCATGGAATGGTGCTCTGTGAGACACCAGTTCTGGAAACAAGCCAGGCCCGTGTTTTTCATTCTTAGCTCCATAATAGAATGAACTGAGAGTTTTAAAACATATAGCAATGCCAGTCCTCTGCCCCACTTCTTTTCAGTCAGTCTGGGGGTGATGCCCAGGTATTGGTATTGTTTTTAAAAGGTCCCATCCCTAGGTGAGTCTAATGTCCAGTCAGGACACTCGCTCTGACCCAGGCCTGCCACTTAGGCCACCTCTGCATCCCAATTATCCCCTTTCGAGTATATAGAACCACAGCGAGTGAGAGAGAAAAAAAGCCCTCCAAAGCTCTGATGTGTCAGAGAAGGTTTTCTCTGGGGTGAGATCTGAATCATCAATTGATCTTGAAGTTTTAGCCCATGTGCTGATGTGCTGGTTTCACAGGCCCATGCTTCCTTCTCCTTGGTTGTTGACATTTTCAGTGGGAGGGGACAGGCTTGCCTGCCTCACACAGAATCTTTCCTGAAAACCCATACCTGCTAATATCATGGATTTATGTGAGGAATTGCTCTTCCACAAAAAATGGTGAGACCCCCTGCTGTAGGTAAATCTTCCAAGATTTTCTCCGTGACTTAGGGGAGCCTGTCTCCCACTTGAGCTAGCAGGTGACAGAGGCCTCTGAAACGCCCATCATTGGTGCAGTTTACCTGGGAAATGAAAGCCGGGGCAACAGCCTGGTAGCTTGAGCCTTGGAAAGCTTTGTTGAATGTAAATTTCTAGCTCAAATTTGCACCTTGTCTCGGAGTTTTTCTAGAGTTTTGATGGAATAGAGAATGCATTTCTTTTCCTCCTTAAATAGGAGCCAACATTTATCAATTAAGTAAGATCAGAGAGAAAAACTGGATAATTCCATGGACTCCTTTCACAATTTGCTAAACAAATGAGATTCTTTATCCTTTTCATTTGAGGGTACAGGAGAAAGAGAGGTGTTCCATATGTATCAAGCACCTGCAATGTGCCAGGATAAATACAGTTCTCTCCATACTGTCAACTCATTTAATCCTTATACAACCCCTCGGGGCGGTTCCTATTACCCCACTTTTCTGACTGTGGAAAGGGAGGTTCAGAGGGGTTAAGGCATTGCCCATGGTAGAATTAGAAGTGTGAGGCAGAGCTGGGACTTGCACCAGGTCTAGTGATGGCGGTGGCAAAACTGTATCCAGACAATCTGTTTCCCTGCCTTACAGAGCCCACCACAAGAAACAGGTTGGGACTCCAGTCTGAGCCTGATGGCCTGTTTAGAGCTCAGAAAGTTCTAGGTTTTCTATCCATCCTGCATCTTGACTCTCAGTTTATTTTGTATCATCTCCAAAATGGTATCTGAAACATAAGCATTTTCTCCTCAACATTCTACTCTGTGCTTTGAAGCAGAAGGGTTAATGCTGCGGGGAAAGACAGAAGGTCCTTCTCCACGAGCTCACATACCAGTACTTAAAAAATACTCAGGTGTGCAGGCAGACTCACACCATGCTAACAGCATGAGCTTTGGATTATAGACCTGCGTTCAGATCTTATGCTTGTGACCTGGGGTGAGTTACTGTATCTCTTAGCCCTCGGTTTCTTTACCCATAAAATGAGGTAATAATAATATTTATCTCATAGACCTGTGACTGAACAAGATTACAACTCAGGTCTCTTGAGTTTAATTTCCACTAGAAACATACACCCAAACAGTTAAAAGAAGATTGAAATGTTTCATAACTTTCCAAGGCTTGCCATTTGTGAAACTCACGCAGATTCATACATTTTGTGGCACTGGCTGATACCTCAGGTCAGTCATCAATGTATTGCTTTCGTCACTCAAGAAATATCTATTGAGCACCGACTATATGTCGGGCACTGTGTTAGGCACTGGAGATACAGCAATTTTCAAGTAGCTTAGAGTCCAGCTAAGGCAAATTTGTATTATATTTATACCCATTAGAGATACACAGAAATGGTATTCACATACTAATTTGTTAATGTGAGTGTACAGAATTAACATGCATGTAATCGTATTGGATCTACTGTTAATATGTTGCCTGTTGTTAATTATAATTACTATTGACTGTGGTTAATTTCCAACCCAACGAACTCTCAGGAAGAGCAGACAGCACCTTCCCTCCATTTGGCTGTCCTAAGGTGGCCAAGGGCGGTTGCTCAGGGAAGCGGGCAAGGAAGAGTTACACTGAGCGCTGAGTGAGCTCTCACAACCAACTGCCTGCTCTGCATTCCACTAACGTCCTTAACCAATGACAGGATATGCACATGTTCCTGGCATTGAAGCCTTTAGAGTTTCGCTGTTTTTAATTATTGAGAGCTTATGTCCTTCCATCATACAGCCTGAAGTGAAGAGAGGCCAGGGCCTCAGCAAGGACTGGGTGCTGTCAGTTGAAGAGCTTATTTTTTTCCTTGTCTGGTTTACGGCAAGTTCTTTTCAGAGCTTGGTTTTGCTCTTTGGTTCCCTAATGGCTTTGATTTCACATATGCATGCAGTCAATATTAATTCTCTGTACTATAGTAACAAAAAAAGAGTAAAAACAGAAAGAGAAAACCCTGTTTTCCTGTGTGGCTTGCACGGGACCACCTGAAGGAGAAATTAGAGGAGCCTGGGGTGTCCCAATAGCCTGCTATTCAGAGCCCAGGTCACCTTGACTCGTACCTTGGCCCTCTCCTTGGTTCTTCTCGGGGCGGGGGGTGGGGGGGTTGGGGGCTGGAGTCAGCCTGAAGAGGAGGTAGAAATTTTTAAGGGCAAGATAATTCACAAGATCAGATATTGATAAAGTAACTTAAGGGATCTACATCCCATTTAGAATACCCACTGTAGATGGCATCCCACCTCTAGCAGAGAGGCTCATTGTTTCCACATCAAAAATCCCTGCCCTTATTTATTTCTCACTGAGGCTCCATATTCAGCAGCACTTCCTTTGATCGGGCAGATAAGACTGGGGGCCAAGTTCGATCTTTCATGCATCTTTATGACACTGCAGATGAAAACTGCCCGCCTGGTGACAGTGCTATTCTTTAACATTAGATTTTTACTGGCCAGGGGGGAGGACAAAAACATCACGCTTTATACTTATAAAATATCGCATTTGCCACTGAGAGGCTCGGATGTTCAAACATCCGGCCTCCCCACCTTTCCACTGCCTCATCTTGATCTTCACAGATGAAGTCCATCCGATTGTCCTCCTTTCTAGCTGACAGGGAGAGAGCCAATGAAATGCCTTTTCCTGTTGCTGGGTGACTGCGAATATTTTGAAAACATGTCCCATAAATGCAGCAGCTTAAAAGTCTGCCATTGGCTGCTTGGGCGTTCTGTGCATGGTGACGTGTGAGGCTGGCACAAGTGACAGGTGGGAACGACTATGCAAATATATCACTGGTCTGATGTTCCACTGGAGAGGAAAAGTATTTCCAGGCTGAGTGACAACTATAACATACCCTGTAGGAGAAAAATAAATCTCCCTGAGTCTACATTTAGGCATCTGAAGAATGGTTATGGGAAGAAAGAAAGAAAAAAAACCCTCAAGATTGTCTTACCCTCAATACCCTGTTTTCATGGTCTGATTAGCAGTTCTACCTGTCCTAGAAATATATGTGTATTTCTCCATATCTTTTGTAGTTCTGTGTTGATACATTTTAAAGTCCAAACTTGTTTATTCAGGGAAATAATTTAAACACTGTCAGGGAGGCCTTTTAAATCTTTCTTTGTCTCCTTGTCTCCAGCGCCCCTTCCTTCACCTTCCTCCCCTGACCTTCAAGTCCAAATATCGGGGGGCCACAGGATGTGGTCAGTGTCAGGACCAGCACTGACTGCATTTTATCTCCCTCTGTCCACTTAAAATACTTGCATCCTGGTGGGAGGATAAGCAAAGTCTTGTCTAAACAGCTTTGGGATTCTCTTTGCAGCTGGAGAGCTGTTTGGATTCAAGTAACTGCTTTTGCTAACACTGGATTAACTGTTCATACACAAATCTGCCCAAGAGCCTCTAGGAAGGAATGTCCTTCTACTAACTGAACTCTAATGAGGCCATGAAGTAGATCAGGAATCGAGCTATTTTACTGTGAGTTTCAAACATCAGATATAGGGATGTTTGGCTTTGATCTGCTTAATTCTTTGGTAGGTCCTAATTAGTTCCCGAAAAAATGACTATTCCAGAAGGTATCTGTGGTTTATTGGTGGATGCAGTTGAAGGGGGCTTTTCTAGTTATACTTCAGAGCCTCCAGTGTTCAAGCACAATAGAAAGACACTGTTATGACAGGACCAGATGAAGCAGTTGTTAATAAGGAGTTCCTGGGCCAATTTAATTGGCACATCCCCGGAAGTTATATTTATTTGCTTTATAAGGTTTGGGTGAGTTTGAGAGCCAAATCAGGGTGACCATCAGTGGGATTAGCTTTGGATACAGAAATGCTTTAAGGACATAATAGAACTTTTTTTTCAATAAGGTGATCTAGACAAAGTCTCTCGAGAAACCACTTCAGCAGATAGATCACTGGCAGATATCACCCAGTGTCTACAAATTATGAATTATGAAGGGGCTATTGTGAGCACCTCACCTGTGCCTCAGGGAATCTGAAAGATAATGTGCATATACAGCTCACCTGTGAGGGACAGCTGTGATACTGCCCGCCTCATACCTCTCTCCTTTCTGGGGCACTGGTCCTTCTACTCCAAGCACGTTTCGGCCTGGGAGCTGACATATTCTTCAATGACTACACCCTTGTCACAGTTGATTGGTCCAGGGATGGGCACTTGACCCAAACTGGACCAGTTGGAAAAACTTCCCTAAGATTCTCCAAACTGCAACTTGGGAATAGTTCTTTCTAGACAGGGTTGCTGAAAGATGAGAAACTTAGGCCCTGACAGAGGCCACAGTGACCCCCCTTTGTAAGGAAAGCCAGGCCGTAGTCAGCACAACTGGGGGCTCAAGCTGCAGTGACATAGTTCTGTCCATTTGGCTAGAGGGACCACCGGGGTGCTTGCTGCAGCCAGTTCCAGGAGTGGTCAGTTGGCTTCACAAGCACAGTCTGTGGGGCAGATCTTCCTTTTGGTATGCAGTGTACTCCCATTTGTAACGCTTCCTGGGAGGAACATTGGGCTTACGTATAGAAGATTTATCTGGGACCTTGCACCCTAAGCAATCCTGCCTTCTCATGAGTGAATTATTGTGCAGGGAGAGAAAGAGCTCCAGTGGGGAGAGATGCTGAACACAGCCCACTGCACAGAGAGACATCCATAACAATCCGATACTTGGACCTTTGGTTTTCAAGGGGGTTATCAAAATAACCAGCCTTTGTGCTCACACATAACTTCTCAGAGAACCAGAGGAAAGCTATATTCAAGGAGATCACTGATGGTTTGAAAGATATTTCAGGCAGAAGCATAAATTTCTCCATGGTTTTAAAGGGAGAGAGATTCCCATGATTTTTCATATTGGAGCAACGAAGTCATAGAAAGCATCTCTCCCTGTTCTCTTTCTTTTCTGAATTCTAGGGCTTTCCTCTTGGTAGAGGGGGGAAAAGTACAGAGTGTCCTTCCTTAAAATCTAGCTTCAGTGCTTCACGGACTTCTTTGACACATGTAAGCCCAGTGGTGAGGATGGCTACCTGTTCCTACAGAAACCATCACAAAGCTTGGTTTTCACAGAACTCCCTTCCACCTCCAGAAAGGCCTGAGATGAATTATAATACATGTTAGGAAAATAAACCTAGTAGAGAGAGGAATGGGGTCGTTCAGCGTAAGAGTTGTTTGGGATTTACCCTGGGGGGACAATTGCTTTTAGATCCCATAAACCTATCCCTTGAAGTTACTTTTCCAGAATGCTAAAGGCGGAGAAAGCACACTTGCTGAAACAGTAGGGCTGGATTACTTTACAAATTATGTAACCTTAAAAACAAAGATGGGTGGGATAGGGAGGGTGGGAGATGCAAGAGGGAAGAGATATGGGGACATATGTATATGTATAACTGATTCACTTTGTTATACAGCAGAAACTAATACACCACTGAAAAGCAATTATACTCCAGTAAAGATGTTAAAATAAACAACAACAACAACAACAAAAACCCACCAACCCAAACACCCGCAGCAGAATCTGTTGAAATCTGAACTCGTCTATTAAGGAACTAAGCCATAATTACAGAAGGGCTCATAATCAGACTATAAGGATAGCGCCAAGCCAGGACCAGAAAAATCTAAAATAAAAAGGGTTCCACATCATTTTGAAAAGGAATATAACAAATTCAGCGTGCCTACCTATATCTCATTTTTTTCATTTGTACCCTATAATTATTTGGGCATTTCTCTGTATCTCAGTTTCATCATCTATAAAATATAAGAAATAATAGTAGGGGTTTTGTGAGGATTAAATGAATTAATACAGGTAAAGCACCGGAAACAGACCAGGCACGTGATAAAACATTTATGAAACGTTTGTTGTTTTCCAGGTGACCGTCACACTGAGTGGACTGAACAGGTACTGGGCAGGAGAGTCCAAGGAAAGGACCTCAGCAACAAGAAGTGAGTCCCCCAAACTGGCAGTGAGCTGTCTCCCTCAGCTGCCTGATTCATAAATAGGATGTAGCCACCGACGCCTCGTTAAAAGGCCTCTGTTAACATTCAATGAAATAAGAGCTACGAAGGCACTTTGAATCAGCAAGCATGCTACAGCTATAACAGCACTACTCAGCGAACAGCAATATTTAGACGTATATAACGATTGGTATCAGGTTATCCTACAGTAAGCCTAGAAAATGTATTTTAAAGTCCATCCACCTGGAGATGCTTAACAGCAGAATAGTATATAAGCCTTTTATCCCAGGATAGGTTGAAAACAGCCTGCCCTTTCGTAAGTTCTCACCAGCTCTTCTCACACTGTCCTTTCATGGGTGTGTGGATTTGATTACAGTGAATCTAAGGAAGTACCTGTAGGCGCTGCTCTGCACCACCTTCTAGGGCCAACTAGGAGGCCAGCTGCACGGCCCCCAGCCTGGGGGCATGAGGCAAAATCTATTTTGAGCTTGGATCCCTTCTACAACATGGTCTCACAGAAGGGATTCTAGAGTTTCCTCTGTTATAGCGTGACTGACAAATTTTCAATTTTTATTAAAATTCTTGCTTGTTCACACACTAATTCGTTTTAATCCCAACCAAATGTT
This sequence comes from Platanista minor, assembly GCA_004363435.1. Taxonomy (NCBI): domain Eukaryota; kingdom Metazoa; phylum Chordata; class Mammalia; order Artiodactyla; family Platanistidae; genus Platanista; species Platanista minor. The sequence goes on along the minus strand of RJWK010010445.1, from coordinate 6,779 downwards.
TGAGGCCCTGGATGAAAACATCAGCCTGTATTACATGACAGTCTAAGAATAGTCTCTGTGGTTATTCTTGTTCATAATACTGAGTTTAATTTCTTGGTTTTATGTATACGAGTGTCTAATGCAAAGACAGCAAAATCTTGCACAAATATTGTGTCACTGACTATGGGGCTTCTGATGCCTGGTTAAGGTGATGTCTGTAAATACTCCATGAATTGCTCCTAGGGAAACAAAAACACCAGAAACAGAGTTACTATACCACCAACCAGCAGCATTCCTAGCAAGGAGAGCGCGGAATAGCTCCACCAGCTCTGGTAATGAAAGGGCTGCTTTTGATGGGACAGAGCAGAGCCCCTCAGATGGTTGGGTTCAAGCCTTGTTGCAGGCATGCGGCAGCGCATGCGCAACAATGAGAATAATGGAGCATCTGACCAGCTGACCTCTGGCTACTGACCACACTACCTCACCATCCACATCGCCTTGCCACCAACTCCCAGCCCCTCCGACGGGCCTCCGCTGCCGCCCACTGGGATACAGCCAGTGGGATGGCTTTGACCAGGCTTTGTCTATAAGGCTGAACCTGAGGGAGATTTTCCCAATCCTTCTGCCTCGCGCCTGGGCAAATGAATAAGCTGCCTGTGTCACTAACATATTCCAGGTCATGCACACACACAAACATTATTAGATCTTGGAATTACTTTTAAATTACTGTCTTTTGGGTTTTAACCGTTTTCCTAGAAATGCAGCTCAGCAAATCCTTGCGTGGAGCAAGGATGGCACCCAGTGGCCAAAGTGTTTCATCTCAGATCTTGTTTTCTCACAGATTTTCTGTTGCTTTTCCCTTTGGAAACAATGAATGCCGCAAGACCTTTTTCTAAAGCCAGAGTTGAAACTCCAGATCACCTGATCCCTTTGAGCTAAAGTGCACACACACACACACACACACACACTCACACACACAAATTGGGGCAGTATACAGAGATTAATTCAGAATAACTTCTAAAAATCCTCAAAGATTTACCTTAAATGTCTTGTGTTAAAGTCATCATATTGCAGATATGCAGATTATTGCTCATGATGTCCCTAATATCATACATCACCCTAGGAAATATTATACAAACATAAACCCAGTCTCACATTCTTCACTTCCTATCTTCCCCCAAATAGTCTCTCGTTCATGAGTTCTCATGCCTTAAGCCTAAGACTTTATCTCCTGACAAGTGCTTTATCATTAAACTGATATTTGCAATCTCATATCCTTGTTATCTTTCCTACAAGGTACTTGGCAGGTCTGGAGAGCACAGGATAATAAAATGAGACTGCTCTTTTTCCTTTGAGCTTTCCAGATGTCGAGAGACTTCTATACAGCTAGATAGCCAATCAGACTGTAAGGAAGACAAGCAAAATGTCAGAATAGTGGATCATGTACCCTCTTGCTAAGAATGATGCAATATCTTCATAATGTTTGCTGTTTCCAATTTCCTTAGGTTTCTAAGCAGTCTGAAACCCCAGGGCAAGAAGTCACATGGATGGCACAATCACAACACAAAAAGAAGCTTCTAATAAAATAGCTAATAATAAAATATATTGATTGCCCAAAGAATACCATGAAAAGTCTCTTTTAAAATGTCTATGTTAAGTTCAGCCCAAAATTCTGTTTTTCTCAGACATCATCACCATTCATGCTTATTTAGCCCCCGGGCTGTTGAAATGCCATGAAGGTTCCAAGATAATAGTTAGATCAGAAGAAGTGGCTTCAGGATAAAAATCCATGATATTGCTTACATTTTCCTATTCAGCCACTTGGAAAGAAGCACTGTCTTCAGAGTCAAAATAAAACACTGGAGAGAAAAATCAAAGCCAAGCATGTGCATTGTTCTTGCTGGCGCTTTCGTTCTTGTTGTCTCATATGTAAAATGGAGCTGTGATAACCCTGCCCTCACCAAGAGGTTGTGAGGCTCAAGTGAGATAAAGGTACGAAAAGGTTTTTACATACTGCAAAGTCATTATTTAAGATATTACCATTCAAACATTTATAGGTAGCACTAGTGTAAGTTTTTATTTTGAAGAGATTGAGACTCTTGTCTTACCTAAAATAATCACTTAACTTCCTCACGAGTATTATTGTACTATTTTACCCTTCAAATGTAATAGAGCAATGGTGGGCTTTGGAAATCACTTATAATATATAATTAAATCAAGTTGACCCAAATCTTCTATCAAACACCCAAGTTTTTAAACAAAGCTTAATTTAAAACTTAGGGTATTTAGAAATTATAAGGACCCCAAGATGTTTTGTCAACTTTATGTTGCTTTCTGTTTTATTTTCCCCTTCCCACCTATAGATAAATTTTACAGGCTTGTAAAATTATAGTGTTTTAGAGCTGGAGAAGGCTTTGTTTTTCAGATGAGGAAACCTGAGGCCTAGAAATTTTAAATAAGTCAAGAGGTTTGGTGGCTGCTTTGTCTGCTTACATGTTTGCTCTTTCTTGCCTTACTGTGTCAGTAGCCTTACAAAGACTGCCTTAAAAGGGGCATCTCTGGCTACAGAGACTGTAGAAAACCCTTCAATCAGACACTCTCTCCTAATTTCATATTTCAGATGGTGCCTTGGAACCAACAGAATCATGATTTGTACACTCTTTTAAGATTTTGAATAGATCCATTTTCAACTAAGAGAAAACATACAGAATTACCAAAGCAGTACATAACTTAAAAAATAGGTAGAAGGGAAAGAACACAGGCTCATACAAGTATAAAGAATTAGATAGGAATCCTGAGATTCAAGAAAATAATAGTTTTAAAAAATTTAGTCAGCAGGGTACTGGTAGCAGGACACGTGACTGAAGAATCTCACTTAACATTAAAGAAATTGCTGAATCAACTAAGAATTAATGGCAGAACTCGCTCCACTTCTCTTGCCTCCACGGTCGCTGATTGTCCCAGAGCCTGAGAGGAGGGCGGCGCGACGCCCGCACCCGCCCAAACCATCACTGCCACTGCGCTCGGGACAGACCCCGGCAGCCGAAACCCCATCTACCCTTCGGGCGGCGTGCCAGGTGTTGCTGTCTCTAAGCTGAACCTGGTCACCTCTTTTGAGCAAAGAGCCCTGGGATGTGAAGAAAAGGAGACAACAGTCATACACCCAGTGTGGATGAAAGGCTCTTGGTGCTGCAGCCAGGAGTCAGTGTTGTGCCTCTGAGGTGGGAGAGCCAACTTCAGGACACTGGTCCACAAGAGACCTCCCAACTCCACATAATATCAAACGGTGACAATCTCCCATAGATCTCCATCTCAACACCAGCACCCAGCTTCACTCAACGACCAGCAAGCTACAGTGCTGGACACTCTATGCCAAACAACTAGCAAGACAGGAACACAACTCCACCCATTAGCAGAGAGGCTGCCTAAAATCATAATAAGCCCACAGACACCCCAAAACCCACCACCAGACGTGGACCTGCCCACCAGAAAGACAAGATCCAGCCTCATCCATCAGAACACGGGCACTAGTTCCCTCCACCAGGAAGCCTACACAACCCATTGAACCAACTTTAGCCACTGGGGACAGACACCAGAAACAAAGGGAACTACGAACCTGAAGCCTGCAAAAACGAGACCCCAAACACAGTAAGTTAAGAAAAATGAGAAGACAGAAAAACACATAGCAGATGAAGGAGCAAGAGAAAAACCCACCAGACCTAAAAAATGAAGAGGAAATAGGCAGTCTGTCTGAAAAAGAATTCAGAATAATGACAGTAAAGATGAACCAAAACCTTGGAAATAGAATTAACAAGGACCCAGAAGAACGAAAGATGAAACAAGCAACAATGAACAACACAATAAATGAAATTAAAAATACTCTAGATGGGATCAATAGCAGAATATCTGAGGCAGGAGAAAGGGGATAAGTGACCTGGAAGATAAAATAGTGGAAATAACTACTGCAGAGCAGAATAAAGAAAAAAGAATGAAAAGAAGTGAGGACAGTCTCAGAAATCTCTGGGACAACAATAAACACACCAACATTCGAATTATAGGGGTTCCAGAAGAAGAAGAGAAAAAGAAAGGACTGAGAAAATATTTGAAGAGATTATAGTTGAAAACTTCCCTAATATGGGAAAGGAAATAGTTAATCAAGTCCAGGAAGCACAGAGAGTCCCATACAGGATAAATCCAAGGAGAAACACACCAAGACACATACTAATCAAACTATCAAAAATTAAATACAAAGAAAACATATTAAAAGCAGCAAGGGAAAAACAGCAAATAACACACAAGGGAATTCCCCATAAGGTTAACAGCTGAACTTTCAGCAGAAACTCTTCAAGCCAGAAGGGACTGTCAGGACATACTTAAAGTGATGAAGAAGAAAAACCTGCAACCAAGATTACTCTACCCAGCAAGGATCTCATTCAGATTTGATGGAGAAATTAAAACCTTTACAGACAAGCAAAAGCTGAGAGAGTTCAGCACCACGAAACCAGCTTTACAACAAATGCTAAAGGAACTTCTCTAGGCAAGAAACACAAGAGAAGGAAAAGACCCACATTAACAAACTCAAAGCAATTAAGAAAATGGGAATAGAAACATACATATCGATAATTACCTTAAATGTAAATGGATTAAATGCTCCCACCAAAAGACACAGACTGGCTGAATGGATACAAAAACAAGACCCATATATATGCTGTCTACAAGAGACCCACTTCAGACCTAGAGACACAAACAGACTGAAAGTAAGTGGATGGAAAAAGATATTCCATGCAAATGGAAACCAAAAGAAAGCTGGAGTAGCAATTCTCATATCAGGCAAAATAGACTTTAAAATAAAGACTATTAGAAGAGACAAAGAAGGACACTACATCATGATCAAGGGGTCGATCCAAGAAGAAGATATAACAATTGGAAATATTTATGCACCCAACACAGGAGCACCTCAATACATAAGGCAAATACTAACAGCCATAAAAGAGGAAATAACAGCCATAAAATAAAAGAAAAAATAACAGCCATAAAAGACAGTAACACATTCATAGTAGGGGACTTTAACACCCCACTTTCACCAATGGACAGATCATCCTAAATGAAACTAAATAAGGAAACACAAGCTTTAAATGATACATTAAACATGATGGACTTAATTGATATTTATGGGACATTCCATCCAAAAACAACAGAATACACATTTTTCTCAAGTGCTTATGGAACATTCTCCAGGATAGATCATATCTTGGGTCACAATTCAAGCCTTGGTAAATTTAAGAAAATTGAAATTATATCAAGTATCTTTTCCGACCACAATGCTATGAGACTAGATATCAATTACAGGAAAAGATCTGTAAAAAATACAAACACATGGAGGTTAAACAATACACTACTTAATAACGAAGTGATTACTGAAGAAATCAAAGAGGAAATCAAAAAATATCTAGAAACAAATGACAAGGCAGACACGACGACCCAAAACCTATGGGATGCAGCAAAAGCAGTTCTAAGAGGGAAGTTTATAGCAATACAATCCTACCTTAAAAAACAGGAAACATCTCAAATAAACAACCGAACCTTGCATCTAAAGCAATTAGAGAAAGAAGAACAAAAACACCCCAAAATCAGCAGAAGGAAAAAATCATAAAGATCCGATCAGAAATAAATGAAAAAGAAATGAAGGAAACAACAGCAAAGATCAATAAAAGTAAAAGCTGGTTCTTTGAGAAGATTAAACAAAATTGATAAACCATTAGCCAGACTCAACAAGAAAAAAAGGGAGAAGACTCAAATCAATAAATGAAAAAGGAGACGTAACAACTGACACTGCAGAAATACAAAAGATCATGAGAGATTACTACAAGCAACTCTATGCCAATAAAATGGACAACCTGGAAGAAATGGACAAATTCTTAGAAAAGCACAACCTGCCATGACTGAAGCAGGAAGAAATAGAAAATATTAACAGACCAATCACAAGCCCTGAAATTGAAACTGTGATTAAAAATCTTCCAACAAAGAAAAGCCCAGGACCAGATGGCTTCACAGGCGAATTCTATCATACATTTAGAGAACAGCTAACACCTATCCTTCTCAAACACTTCCAACATATAGCAGAGGGAGGAACACTCCCAAATTCATTCTACAAGGCCACCATTACCCTGATACCAAAACCAGACAAGGATGTCACAAAGAAAGAAAACTACAGGCCAATATCACTGATGAACATAGATGCAAAAATCCTCAACAAAATACTAGCAAACAGAATCCAACAGCCCATTAAAAGGATCATACACCATGATCAAGTGGGGTTTATCGCAGGAATGCAAGGATTCTTCAATATACACAAATCAGTCAACGTGATACACCATATTAACAAATTGAAGGAGAAAAACCATATGATCATCTCAACAGATGCAAAGAAAGCTTTCGACAAAATTCAAGACCCATTTATGATAAAAACCCTGCAGAAAGTAGGCATAGAGGGAACTTTCCTCAACATAATACAGGCCATATATGACAAACCCACAGCCAACATCGTCCTCAGTGGTGAAAAACTGAAAGCATTTCCACTAAGATCAGGAACAAGACAATTTTGCCCACTCTCACCACTCTTATTCAACATAGTTTTGGAAGTTTTAGCCACAGCAATCAGAGAAGAAAAGGAAATAAAAGGAATCCAAATCGGAAAAGAAGAAGTAAAGCTGTCACTGTTTGCAGATGACATGATACTATACATAGAGAATCCTAAAGATGCTACCAGAAAACTACTAGAGCTAATCAATGAATTTGGT
>RJWK010010444.1:0-37343 GCA_004363435.1 Platanista minor | reverse complement strand
TACTAGAGAATGGACTTGAGGATATGGGGTGGGGGAGGGGTAAGCTGTGACAAAGTGAGAGAGTGGCATGGACATATGTACAGTACCAAACATAAAATAGATAGCTAGTGGGAAGCAGCTGCATAGCACAGGAAGATCAGCTCGGTGCTTTGTGATCACCTGGCAGGGTGGGATAGGGAGGGTGGGAGGGAGCGAGATGCAAGAGGGAGGAGATATGGGAACATATGTATATATATAATTGATTCACTTTGTTATAAGGCAGAAACTAACACCATTGTAAAGCAATTACACTCTAACAAAGATGTAAAAAAAAAAGAAATAAATGAAAAAGAAGTGAAAGAAACAATAGCAAAGATCAATAAAACTAAACCTGTTTCTTTGAGAAGAAAAACTCAGTTGATAAACTATTAACCAGACTCACCAAGAAAAAAAGGGAGAAGTCTCAAATCAACAGAATTAGAAATGAAAAAGGAGAAGTAACAACTGATACTGCAGAAATACAAAAGGCAATGAGAGATTACTACAAGCAACTACATGCCAATAAAATGGACAACCAGAAAGAAATGGACAAGTTCTTAGAAAAGCACAACCTTCTGAGGCTGAGCCAGGAAGAAATAGAAAATTGAAACAGACCAATCACAAGCACTGAAAGTGAGACTGATTGAAAATCTTCCAAGAAAAAAAGCTCAGGACCAGATGGCTTCACAAGTGAATTCTATCAAACATTTACGGAAGAGCTATCACCTATCCTTACCAAACGCTTCCAAAATATAGCAGAAGAAGGAACAGTCCCAAACACATTCTAGTAGGTCACCATCACCCTTATACCAAAACCAGACAAAGATGTCACAAGGAAACAATACTACAGGCCAAGATCACTGATGAACATAGAGGTAAAAATCCTCAACACAATACTAGCAAAAAGGATCCAACAACACATTAAAAGGATCATACATCATGATCAAGAGGGGTTTATCCCAGGAATGCAATGATTCTTCAATATACGGAAATCAATTAATGTGATAACCATATTAACAAACTGAAGGAGAAAAACCATATGATCATCTCAATAGATGCAGAAATAGCTGTTGACAAAATTCAACACCCATTTATGATAAAAAAATCTCCAGAAAGTAGGCATAGAGGGAACTTACCTCAACATAATAAGTGCCATATCTGACAAACCCACAGGCAACATCGTTCTCAATGCTGAAAAACTTAAACCTTTTCCACTGAGATCAGGAACAAGCCAAGGTTCCCCACTCTCACCACTGTTATTCAACATAGTTTTCGAAGATTTAGCCACAGCAATCAGGACGAAAAAGAAATAAAAGGAATCCAAATTGGAAAAGAAGTAAAGCCATCAATGTTTGCAGATGACAAGATACTATACATAGAGAGTCCTAAAAAAAGGTACCAGAAGACTCCCAGAGCTAATCAGAAATTTTGGTAAATTACAGGATACAAAATTAATGCCCCAAAATCTCTTGAATTCCTATATACTAATGATTAAAAATCTGAAAAAGAAATTAAGGAAACACTACCATTTACCATTGCAACAAAAAGAATAAAATACCTAGGAATAAACCTACCTATGGAGACAAAATACCTGTATGCAGAAAATTATAAGACACTGATGAACGAAATTAAAGATGATATCAACAGATGGAGATATATACCATGTTCTTGGATTGGAAAAATCAATATTGTGATAATGACTATACTACCCAAAGCAATCTACAGATTCAAAGTAATCCTTATCAAACTAACAATGGTATTTTTCACAGAACTAGAAAAAAAAATTTCACAATTTGTATAGAAACACAAAAGACCCCAAATAGCCAAATCAATGATGAGAATGAAAAACAGAGCTGGAGGCTTCAGGCTCCCTTGCTGGAGTCCAGCTCCAGCAGGTCCAGCGATGCCTGAGGGATGGATAATGTCGGTGAGGAGAAAAGGAATGAACACACACACTCACACACTCTCCCTCCCACTCTCCCTGCTTTATTTTCTTTTTAGAAACACATATATAACAATTTTTATGACATCAACTTCTTTGTTATAAGGAAAAACAATGTTTAGAATTTTGTCCACATATCAGAGGTAAGATGACATTTACAGATATGATTTTACTCCAAGCTACAAAACATGTTATTTTTTTAAGAATAAATTAAGCCAAGTTACAAAATAGGTTATTTCCTTACAAGTCAACAGATTATTTCCCTAAGAGTCAGTCAAGCCATTACATAAGCCTTTGATTGTATTAAGAATAGCCAAGAATGGGTTATTTTCAAGAATGTCTCCCATTTCTAAATGTACTAGTAAGGTATTTTCCCAAGTTCTCATTACCTAAAGATTATTTCCTAGTAGCAAAGCCAAACTATTATGTTGTCATCTTTCTTACAGATGTGGAATTGTTCTATTCTCACACTAGTCCTTGCATGGGCAGGTCTTTTAATTGTTACCTTAAAGTGTTTACAATATACTCTGCAAACCTCTTTTTCTATGTTTGTACTAAACCCTGTGATGGCTCTAGTTAATAATTCAAAATCAGGCAGTTGTTTTTTCTATTATCAGCCTTCCCCTATACCCAAACCATTTATTTCCCATATCATCTAACACTCCTATATAGGCCACAGTTCCAGGGGGTCTTTAGTCGCAAACTTATACATTGCCTCATTATCCGCCACACTCAATATGTTCCCAATGTCCTGGCCTGGGTGTAGACATATCAAATGTTGTTGTGCGAGGGGTGGTAGTCATTTTCTTTTTCAGTTTCTTCTTAGCTCTGGGTGAGGGACAAATCCCTCATGGGAGTTTTCAGGGAAAATACAGAAAATCACAAATACAATTATCAGGAGAGTGGTGAGCAAATTCAGGCCTTTCCTGCCATGCAGGCTTCCTCGATTACTGGTTTCAGCTTTGCTGGCCTTAGCAGAACTGCCTTGCAGTTTCACTTCCAGTATTATGACCTTGTCATTCCGAGGAATTTTTCTGAGCACTCCCAACATTCCCTGACTTCAGACTATTTCTAAAAAGCTACAGTAATAAAGACAGTATGATACTGACACAAAAACAAAAATATAGATCAATGGAACAGGATAGAAAGGCCAGAGATAAACTCACACACAAATGGTTGGCTGATTCTTTTTTATATACATAAATTTATTTATTTTTGGCTGCATTGGGTCTTTGTTGCTGCACGTGGAGGCTCTCTCTAGTTGCTGTGAGCAGCGGCCACTCTCCATTGCAGAGTGTGAGCTTCCCATTGTGGTGGCTTCTCTTGCTGTGGGGCACAGGCTTTAGGCACACAGGCTTCAGTAGTTGTGGCATGTGGGCTCAGTAGCTGTGGCTCGTGAGGTCTAGAGCACAGGCTCAGTAGTTGTTGTGCATGGGCTTAGTTGCTCTGTGGCATGTGGGATCCTCCTAGACCAGGACTCGAACCCATTTTCCCTGCATTGGCAGGCGGACTCTTAACCATTATGACCCCAGGGAAGCCCAGTCAGCTTATTCTTGATAAAGGAGTCAAGAATATACAATGGAGAAAAGACAGTCTCTTCAGTGAGTGGTGCTGGGAAAACTGGACAGCTATAAGTAAAAGAATGAAATTAGAACACTCCCTAACACTGTACAGAAAAATAAACTCAAAATGGATTAAAGTCCTAAATGTAAGGCCAGACACTATAATACTCTTAGAGGAAAACATAGGCAGAACACGCTATGACATAAATAACAGCAAGATCCTTTTTGACCCCCCCCCCAGAGAAGTGGAAATAAAAACAAAACTAAACAAATGGGACCTAATGAAACTGAAAAGCTTTTGCACAGCAAAGAAAAAAAAATAAACAAGATGAAAAGACAACCCTCAGAATGTGAGACAATATTTGCAAACGAAGCAACTGATAAAGGATTAATCTCCAAAATTTACATGCAACTCATGAAGCTCAGTATCAAAAAAAACAAAAAACTCAATCCAAAAATGGGCAGAAGACCTAAATAGACACTTTTCTAAAGAAGATATATAGATTGCCAACAAACACATGAAATAATTCTCAGCGTCACTAATCATTAGAGAAATGCAAATCAAAACTACAAGGAGGTATCACCACACACCTATCAGAATGGGCATAATCAAAAAATTTACAAACAATAAATGCTGGAGAGGGTGTGGAGAAAAGGGAACCTTCTTGCACTGTTGGTGGGAATGTAAATTGATACAGCCACTATGGAGAACAGTATGGAGATTCCCTAAAACCTAAGAAATGTACTACCATACGACCCAGCAATCCCACTACTGGGCATATACTCTGAGAAAACCATAATTCAAAGAGTCATCTACCACAATGTTCATTGTAACACTATTTCCAATAGCCAGGACATGGAAGCAACCTAAATGTCCATTGACAGATGAATGGATTAAGAAGTTGTGGCACATATATACAATGAAATATTACTCAGCCATAAAAAGAAATGAAATGGAGTTATTTGTAACGAGGTGGATTGGCCTAGAGTCTGTCATACAGAGTGAAGTAAATCAGAAAGAGAAAAACAAATACCACATGCTAACACATATATATGGAATCCAATAATAATATAAAAAAAAGGTTCTGAAGAACCTAGGGACAGGACAGTAATAAAGATGCAGACATAGAGAATGGACTTTAGAACATGGGGAGGGGGATGTGTAGGCTGTGTTGAGGTGAAAGTGGCATGGACTTATATATACTCCCCAATGTGAGTGGGAAGCAGCCACATTGCACAGGGAGATGAGCTTGGTGATTTCTGATCACCTAGACGGATGGGCTTGGGAGGGTAGGAGAGAGACGCAAGAGGGAGGAGTTATGGGGATATATGTATATGTATAGCTGATTCACATTGTTATAAAGCAGAAACTAACATGGTATTGTAAATCAATTATACTCCAATAAAGATGTTAAAAAAATAAATAACTTCAGAGAGGAAATGATATCCAATACCCAGAAACAAAATGAAGACCTCAAAGATAGGAGTGGAGTTGCAGGGGCATGAGAGTGGTGTATTCTTTGTCTCTGTCTGTCTGTCTGTCTCTCTCTCTTTTTTTGTTTTTGTACTCTCTGTCTCTGACCACATATTTTTTGTTGCCTCTCAATCTCCTCTTGGAGTCTAATTTCTCACTTAGTCTTTGCCTTCTCCCTCTGCCTTCCCATTTCTGCATCTCTCCCTTTCTCTAAAAAAACCCCACGAAAAAAGTACAAGTTTATGATTCTAAAGAGCAGCCAGTCCAAAAGATTTCTACATCTAATAATGCTCAAAGCATTATTAGATGGTAGAGTGAGGACAGCAGTGGCAATACATGGTATTACTGGTTTGCAGTTTGAATGAGTGTGAGATGGCATCAGTTGTTCCTGTGAACTTTCTGAGGGGCCCACACAAAAGCAGCCATAAAGTTTACCCATACATGATCAGCTGTGGTGATTTCCTTAAAGTTATATCATGTTGTCTAGCTTCAGCTTGCAGGACTTCAGGAAAAAGACAGTTTAGTTCTCAAAGGTTCCAAGTCAGAGGGGAAAAATATTGGAAACATTAATTTGGAGAGGTGTAGCCAGATACTTCAGGACACTAGAAGAATTCAATATTTTTTCTAGATTACAATGTACCCGACTGATTTCACAAGGGTACCTTGTAGTTTTCCATTAAAACATTTTTTTTCTTTCTATTATCATCACCTTTCTATGAGAGAGAATCAATGTCAGACAAATTTGTTTGCAAAATAAGCAGTCTCATGGAATTTGGTCGATTTATTTACATAAGTGCAGCAAGTTTATTGATAGACCACTAGGTGTCTTGAGTTTGGTTTGCTGGAACTTTTCAGGAATTTCAGATTGGAATTTTCAATATCAACATCACCTCTTGAGGCTAGAAATCTAAACCAAGATCTTGTCACCAGATTCTGCCTGCAATACCTATAGATTTTGGTAAAAAGCTCTCTACCCATGTTTCCCTCCCTGAGGTTCATGGGCCTTCCAAAAAGTACATTCTTTTATGCCTCGTAAGGCAGGGAACAGCTTTATTTTTCAATGATTATCCCAGGTAAGTGTATTTCTTTTCATTTTTAAAAAAATTATTGAAGTATAATTGATTTACAATGTTGTATTAATTTCTGCTGTACAGCAAAGTGACTCAGTTATACATATATAAATATATATAATTTTTCATATTCTTTTCCTTTATGGTTTATCACAGGATACTGAATATAGTTCCTTGTGCTATATAGGGAACTATAACTGTAACTATAACAAAGTAGGACATTTTCTTTCATCCATCCTATATATCACAGTTTGCATTTGATAATCCAAAATTCCCAATCCAACTTTCCCTTAACCCCTTCTCCCCATTGGCAACCACAAGTCTGTTCTGTATATCTGTGAGTCTGTTTCTGTTTCATAAATAAGTTCATTTGTGTTATATTTTAGATGCCACATATAAGTGATATCATAAAAATTCGATTTGTTTCTATATTTCTGAGAGTTTTAAAAATAGTTTACAGATATTATCGTTTTCTCTAAGCCAATTTGAATAGAACTCCTTTAAGTGGCTTTATAAATTAACTTAGTAGTATCATCCAGAAGTAGAATATATCATATATACTTAAAATGAATGCACACATATAGAAACATGCATGAACTTACAGATAGATGCAGAGATCTTATAGCTTTCATTCTAAAATGTTAGTGCTGACTCAGTGAGAGGTAGTAGTAGAAACTCACTTGTTTATCATCACTTTATATATAAATATTTTAAAGTTTTTATTAGAGTATACTTGATTTACAATGTTGTGTTAGTTTCAGGTGCATAACAAAGTGAATCAGTTGTACATATATCCACTCTTCTTTTTTTTTAGATTCTTTTCCCATATAGACAATTATGGAGTATTGAGTAGAGTTCCTTGTGATATACGACAGGTTCTTATTCATTATCTATTTTATATATAATAGTGTGTATTTGAATTATTATCCTGGCAAACAGAACAAGTTAAATTTACCTAGTTACAAATATTTGTGGAAGAGACAGTTAAGATTTCTTTTGTTTTTTTATGTAATCTGATTAATGCTGTGGACTAAATTATAGGTCAGTGATTTAGGAGATATCTAGCAGCTGTTTAGGTGTCTCTAAACACATGTGAGTTGATAATCTTCCAGTTCTGTTTCCAACTAGCAATTTTTCTATTGTCAGACTGAGGTGGTTAATTTTAGGGGTTAATTTGTCCCTTGAGAGCGCTCAATGGAAAGTAAGGAGCCAAAAATTTTAGTGACATAGAGAGCTGAGGGGCTGAAATGAGATGGGAAATGTCTGGCAGGATGGACAGAGGGATAGAGGGGGTAGGAGTCTGAAGGGGGTCATGTAAAATGATTCATGGAAACTGGAGGGAGGATCCAAAGCAGTAAAAAGAGGAAAGAGAACAACAATTGTGAGAAGAAAAAAATTATAGTGATAAATTTGGGAATGGCATGTTTTCCAAAGAGACCATTGATGTTCTAAATTGTCTTTTAAAAAATCATGCCAATATGAAAAATAGCACACAGAGTTTACAGAGCATAGAGTCAGCGAGGGTGCAAAAAATGTGTTTTAAGTCCACTGATCAGCTCCTAAGTTCTCTCTGTCTCTTTTTTTTTTTGAATTCTGAAGTATTTTTTTCTTTAATTTTTATTGGAGTATAGTTGATTTACAATGTTGTGTTAGTCTCAAGTGTACAGCAAAATGAATCAGTCGTATGTACACGTAGATCCACTCTTTTTTAGATTCTTTCCCCAGATAGGCCATTACGGAGTACTGAGTAGAATTCCCTTGCTATATAGTAGGTCCTTATTTGTTATCTATTTTATATATAGTAGTGTGTATATATCAATCCCAATCTTTCAATTTATCCTTCCCTCACTTAGCCCCTGGTAATCATAAGTTTGTTTGCTACTTCTGTAACTCTATTTCTGTTTTGTAGCTAAGTTCCTTTGTACCCTTTTTCAGGATTCCAGATATAAATAATATCATATTATATTTGAGTTTCTCTCTCTAACTTACGTCACTCAGTATGACAGTCTCTAGCTCCATCCATACTGCTGCAAATGGCATTATTTTATAATTTTTATGGCTAAGTAATATTCCATTTTATGTATATACCACATCTTCTTATCCATTCATCCATAGATGGGCATTTCAAGTTGCTTCCACATCTTGGCTACTGTAAATAATGTTGCAAGGAACATTGGGGTGCATGTATCTTTCCAAATTGTAGTTTTCTCTGTATATATGTACAGGAGTGGGATTGCTAGATCATATGGTAACTCTCTTTTCAGTTTTTTCAAGGAACCCCCATACTGTTCTCCAAGAGGCTGTACCAGTTTACATTCTCACCAACAGTGTAGGAGGATTGCCTTTTCTCCACACCCTTTCTAGCATTTATTGTTTATAGATTTTTTTGATAATGCCCATTCTGACCAGAGTGAGGTGATACCTTATTGTAGTTTTAATTTTCATTTCTCTAATAGTGATGTTGAGCATCTTTTTATGTGCTTTTTAACCATCTGTATATCTTCTTTGGAGAACTGTCTATTTAGATCTTCCACCTTTATTTCGATTGGGTTGTTTGTTTTCTTGATATCAAGCTGCATGAGGTCTTTGTATATTTTGGAGATTAACCCCTTGTCAGTTGCTTCATTTGCAAATATTTTCTCCTATTCTGAGGGTTGTCTTTTTGTTCTGTTTGTGGTTTTCTTTGCTGTGCAAAAGCTTTTAAGTTTAATGAGTCCCCATTTGTTTATTTTTGTTGTTATTTTCCTTACTCTGGGAGGTGGATCAAAAAAGATCTTGCTGCAATTTGTTTATGACAAAAAGTGTTCTGCCTATGATATCCTTTAAGAGTTTGATGGAAACTGTTCTTACATTTAGGTCTTTAACCCATTTTGAGTTTATTTTTGTGTATGGTGTTAGAGAATATTTTAATTTCATTCATATAGCTCTCCAGTTTTCCCAGCACCACTTATTGAAGAGGCTGTCTTTCTTCCATTGTGTATTCTTGTCTCCTTTGTCATAGATTAGGTGACCATAGATGCGTGGGTTTATCTCTGGACTTTGAATCCTATTCTATTGATCTATATTTCTGTTTCTGTGCCAGTACCGTACTATTTTGATTACTGTAACTTTGTAGTGTAGTCTGAAGTCAGGGAGTCAGATGCCTCCAGCTCCGTTTTTCTTTCTCAAGATTTCTTTGGTTATTTGGGTTTTTTTGTGTTTCCATACAAATTGTAAAATTTGTTGTTCTAATTCTGTGAAAAATACCATTGATAATTTGATAGGGATTGCAAAGAATCCATCGATTGCCTTGGGTAGTATAGGCATTTTCATTATATTGATTCTTCTAATCCAAAAACATGATATATCTCCCCATCTGTTTGTGTCATCTTTTACTTCTTTCATCAGTATCTTATAGTTTTCTGAGTACAGGCCTTTTGCCTCTTTGTCTAGGTTTCTTCCTAGGTATTTTACTCTTTTTGATGAGATGGTAAACGGAATTGTTTCCTTGATTTCTCTTTCTGATCTTTCATTGCTACTCTATAGGAAGGGAAGAGATTTCTGTGTATTGATTTTGTATCCTGCAACAATATCAAATTCATGAATGGGCTCCAGTAGTTTTCTGGTGGCATGTTTAGGATTTTCTATGTATAGTGTCATGTCATCTACAAACAGTGACAGTTTTACTTCTTCTTTTCCAATTTGGATTTCTTTTATTTATTTTTTTCTCCTCTGATGGCCATGGCTAGAGCTTCCAAAACTATGTTGAATAATAGTGGTGAGAGTGGACATCCTTGTCTTGTTGCTGATCTTAGAGGAAATGCTTTCAGTTTTTCACCATTGAGAATGACGTTTGCTTTGGGTTTTGGCATTTTATTATGTTGAGATATGTTTCCTCTATGACTACTTTCTGGAGAGTTTTATCATAAGTGGGTGTTGAATTTCGTCAAATTATTTTTCTGCAACTATTGAGATGGTCATATGATTTTCATTCTTCACTTTGTTGATGTGGTGTATCATATTGATTTACTTATTTTGAAAAATCCTTGCATCCCTTAGATAAATCCCACTTTATCACAGTGTATGATCCTTTTAATGGTTGTTGGAATTGGATTGCTAGTACTTTGTTGAGGATTTTTGTGTCTATGTTCAACAGTGATATTGGCCTGTAATTTTCTTTTTTGTAATATCTTTGTCTGGTTGTCTGGTTTTGTTATCAGGGTGATGGTGGCCTCGTAGAATGACCTTGGGATTGTTCCTTCCACTCCAATTTTTTTAGAAGAATTTAAGAGGGGTAGGTATAAACTCTTCTTAAATTTTTTGAAAGAATTCACCTGCAAATCCATCTGGTCCTAGACTTTGTTGGAAGATTTTTTTTTTTTTTTTTTTTTTTGCAGTACGTGAGCCTCTCACTGCCGTGGCCTCCCTCGTTATGGAGCACAGGCTCCGGACGCACAGGCCCAGCGGCCATGACTCACGGGTCCAGCCGCTCCGCGGCATGTGGGATCTTCCCGGACCGGGGCACGAACCCGTGTCCCCTGCATCGGCAGGCGGACTCTCAACCACTGCGCCACCAGGGAAGCCACTGTTGGAAGATTTTTAATCACAGTTTCAATTTCAGTACTTGTGATTGGTCTGTTAATAGTTTCTATGTCTTCCTGGTTCACTCTTGGAAGGTTGTACCTTTCTAAAATTTGTCCATTTCTTCTAGGTTTTCCATTTTATTGATGTATAGTTGCTTGTAGTAGTCTCTTATGACCCTTTGTATTTTGTGATGCCCATTGTAACTTCTCCTTTTTCTTTCTAATTTTATTGATATTAGTCCTCTCCCTTTTTTTCTTAATGAGTCTGGCTAAAGGTTTATCAGTTTTGTTTATCCTCCCAAAGAACCAGCATTTAGTTCCATTGAGTTTTGCTATTGTTTCCCTTGTCTCTATTTCATTTGTTTCTCCTCTGATCTTTATGACTTCTTTCCTTTACTAATTTTTTTTTCTTCTTTCTCTAGTAGCCTTAGGTGTAAGGCTAACTTGTTTATTTGAGACTTTTCTTGTTTCTTGAGGTAGGATTGTATTGCTATAAACTTACCTCTTAGAACTACTTTTGCTGCATTCCATAGGGTTCGGATCATCGTGTTTTCATTGTCATTTCTCTCTAGGTATTTTTTTAATTTCCTCTTTGATTTCTTCAGTGACCTCTGGTTATTTAGTAGCATATTGTTTATCCTTCATGTGTTTGGGTTTTTACAGTTTTTCTATCCTGTAATTGATTTTTAATCTCATAGTGTTGTAGTCAGAAAAGATACTCAGTACAATTGCACTTTTCTTAACTTTACTGAGGGTTGATTTGTGACACAAGATGTGATCTATCCTGGAGAATGTTCTGTTTGTACTTTAAAAGAAAGTATATTTTTCTGCTTTCTCATGGAATATCCTATTAATATCAATTAAGTCCATCTGGTTTAATGTGTCATTTAATGCTTGTGTTTCTTTATTAATTTTCTGTCTGGATGACCTGTCCATTGATGTAAGTGGGGTGTTAAAGTCCCCCACTATTATTGTGTTACTGTTGATTTCCCTGTTTATTTACCTTATATATTGAGGTGCTCCTATATTGGATGAATATATATGTTTACAAATTTATATCTTCTTCTTGGCATTATCCCTTGATTATTATGTAGTGTCTTTCCTTGTCTCTTGTACCTGTCTTTATTTTGAATTCTATTTTATCTGATATCAGAAATGCTACTCCAGCTTTACTTTGATTTCCATTCACATGGAATATCTTTTTCCATCCCCTCACTTTCTGTCTGTATGAGTTCCTAGGTCTGAAGTTGGTCTCTTGTAGGCAGGGTATACATTGCACTTGTTTTGTATCCATTCAGCCCATCTATGTCTTTCGGTTGAAGCATTTAATTCATTTACCTTTAAGGTAATTATCAATATGTATGTTCCTATTGCCATTTTCTTAATTGTTTTGGTTTTGTTTTGTAGATTTTTTTTTTCTTTCCTTCCTCATTTGTTTTCTTCTCTTGTGTTTCCTGCCTAGGGAAGTTCCTTTAGCATTTGTTGTAAGGTTGGTTTGGTGGTGCTGAATTCTCTTAGATTTTGCTTATCTGTTAAGCTTTTAATTTCTCCATCAAATCTGAGTGAGAGCCTTGCTGGGTAGCGTATTCTTGGTTGTAGGTCTTCCCCTTTCATCCCTTTTAATATGTAGTTCCACTCCCTTCTGGCCTGCAGCTTTTCTGCTGAAAAATCAGCTGATAACCTTATGGAGCTTCCCTTGTTATTTGTTGCTTTTAATATTTTTTCTTTGTACTTAATTTTTGTTGGTTTGATTAATATCTGTTTTGGCATGTCCCTCCTTGGGTTTATGCTGTATGGGGTTCTTTGCACTTCCTTTGCATTTCCTTGGGTGACTATTTCTTTTCCCATGTTAGGAAAGTTTTCAGCTATAATCTCTTCAAATATTTCCTCAATCCCTTTCTATTTCTTTTCTTCTTCTGGGACCCCAATAGTTTGAATGTGGGTGTATTTAATATTGTCTCAGAGATTTCTGAGACTGTCCTCAATTCTTTTCATTCTTTTTTTCTTTATTCTGTTCCATGGCAGAGATTTCCACCATCCTGTCTCCAGGTCACTTATCCATTCTTCTGCCTCAGTATTCTGCTTTTGATCCATTCTAGTATATTTTTTATTTCAGATGTTGTATTGTTCATCTCTGTTTGTTTGTTCTTTTGTTCTTCTATGTCTTTTCTAAACTTTTCATGTATCTCTCAATCCATGCCTCCATTCTTTTTTGAGATCTTGGATCATCTTTACTATCATTACTCTGAATTCTTTTTCAGGTAGATTGCTTATCTCCTCTTCATTTAGTTTTTCTTGTAAGCGTTTATCTTGCTCCTTCATGTGCAATATATTTCTTTGTCTTTTCATTTTGACAAACATACTGTGCTTGTGGTCTCCTTTCCACAGGCTGCAGGATTGTATTTCCTCTTGCTTCTGGTGTCTGGTCCCTGGTTGTTGAGTTTGATCCAGAGGCTTGTACCATTTTCTCCCTGATTGGGGGTTTAGTTGGTGTTGTAGTAACCAGAGCCTGCCCCAGATATTGTGCTGGGCCTCCCCTTTGCTCTGTGGTTTTCACTGCACTATCAGGAGCATGGTGTGCTCCATAGTTGTTACAGTAGATGTCCCCAGATCTGCTTCTTTTTAAAATTTTTTTAACATTTTAATTGGAGTATAATTGCTTTACAATGGTGTGTTGGTTTCTGATTTATAACAAAGTGAATCAGTTATACATATATCTCCATATCTCTTCCCTTTTGCATCTCCTTCCCTCCCCCCACCCTCCCTATCCCACCCTTCTAGCTGGTCACAAAGCACCGAGCTGATCTCCCTGTGCTATACAACTTCTTCCCACTAGCTAGTTATTTTACATTTGGTAATGTATATATGTCCATATATACATTACCACTCTCTCACTTTGTCCCAGCTTACACTTCCCCCTCCCCGTGTCCTCAAGTCCATTCTCTAGTAGATCTGCATCTTTATTCCTGACCCCAAATAGCCAAAGCAATCTTGAGAAAGAAAAACGGAGCTGGAGGAATCAGGCCCCCAGACTTCAGACTATACTACAAAGTTACAGTAATCAAGACAGTATGGTACTGGCCCAGATCTGTTTCTTAGCAGTGTTTCTGAACTGCTGTGTGAGGTAGGTGAGATTGAAGTACTCCCACTGGGAAAATCCACTGACTGTTCCTCCTCTGCAGCTGTTCACCTGTGAATGTGTTCCATTTTGTCCTCTTTTGCCTGTTGTGTGGGCTTACAAAATACACTGCTGTTGGCACTGTTCTCAGTCCCACCTTAACTGTAAGTATGCTGGCAATTGGCCCTGGTGGCTCTCAGGTGTTTTCTTCAGTAGGTCACTAGTGCAGATCCACTGAGGTCAGGTCCCAGGACTGCAGTATTGTGCACCTGGACCCACTGTAGGAGCTATAGGAGAGGCTCAGACTCTGGCCTGGCCCCACCACCATGTGTATAGCCCACAAAGCCCACAGCTGCTAAAGCCACACCCATCCAAGTTGCAGGAGCACTTATTATCCTTTCAGATGTTTTGAAGTTGTTGAATTTAGGAAGCAGCCAATGGAGATGTAAGTCTGCATTTTGTGCAGCTGCTGGGAGACACTTAAACTCTTCTTCCTTAGTCACATGGCCCCTAGGTCTCAGCTGTGGTTTCAGTCCCAACTCTGCATGTGTTCCTCCCACTGGAATCTTCTCCAGAGTTTGCCAGAACACAGGAGCCCATCAGGCAGGAAGGAGCCAGGGTGGTGGGCAGGGCAAACAGACCACCCAGGTGGGAGTGTGCTGTGGTAACAATTGGAATGCATGAGCCTGTCAGGTGGTGATTGGAGGATCAGGGTGAGCAGGTTGCCCAGGTGGGGAAGGGGGAGTGTGGAGGAGATGCTGGCAGGGGTGTGTGATCTGGCTCTGGTGGGAGACTTCCCTAGTGCCCACGGAGGCAGGGGCCAGTGCGTGAGGAGAGAGGCTGCAAGGGCAGCCCCACTCTTTGTGTGTCATTCAACAATGGCATTTTGCCTCTGTGGTGTCTGGGTTTCCTCCACAAGCATTCCCATTTGCAGAGGTCCTCACTACCATACTGTCAGGCTGTCTCCTCACAGCCAATAGCAGTCCCCTTCCTGGGTCTGCTCTCAAAACCCCTCTTTTGAGCGCCCAGCCCCTGTCCACACTGGTGGACACCTGTCTTAGGCTGGGGCACACAGGGCTGTGACACAGACCATCTGTGTATGTCTCACTCTGTCTTCCCTGCCACAGATCCTTTTCTGGGCTCTCCTCCGAGCCACTGAAGTTCCCCTTCTGTCCCAGCTGATCTCCCCACCAGTGAGGAGGCTCCCCAGATGTGGGAACCTCTCCTCACCTTCAGCTCCCCACCAGGGGTGCAGGTCCCATTCTACTTCCTCTCCTCTTCCTTTTCCCTTTTTCCTTTCATCTTATCCATTTATGTGGGGATCTTTCTTGTCCGTTTAGATGTCCGAGGTTCTCTGCTAGTGTTCAGCAGGTGATCTATGAGAATTTTTCCATTTGTAGATGTATTCTTGATGTGTTTGTGGGGAGAGATTAACTCCACATCCTCCTACTCCTCTGCTATCTTGAAAAAAACAGCTTCTATGCTCTTAATTAGTGGTATTATACATTTATGAACAGAGAAACATGGAATTCTAACACATCTTATTATTGTCTAAGATTGTAATCCAGCTTCTTAGAGAGGAACCCTGGACTACAACCTGTCTCTTCTTATCTGAGACTCCAACCTATCTTCTAGAGTATACTCAAAAATCTTATAAATGAAAATCTGACCATACCAGCTTCAGGGATCATTTGACAAGAACAATATTAGGAGTTGGACTCATCAAAGGATTCCTGATCCATCAGGGGTGAAAACAGCAGCTTCAATGGTACACACTTTGAAGTTCTGAGTTCGCAGTGAGGACACTTAGGATAAAAGAAGAATCTGATCTATCCAATTTGTGGCATTATAACTGTCAAATAAAAAATAAAACAAAAATTTAAAGGCAGGGGGGAAAACAGATTTTCTTCACAAATACTGCAATGACAGAAAAGAGATTTCAGTATAGAAACAGGTTTAAATCCAAATACAGCATGGGCATATGGTAATTTATACCCAAGGATCCTAATGGTACTCACTAGTTTGAAGGGTACTAAAACAAACATGAGAACTGAGGGGGATTCTGGCTAAATTGACCTGACAGAGTTACCAGTTTAACAGATATCACTTGGTTAAAGGTGGAGGGTGAAAAACCTAATTAGATATTAAGGGTGAACAGACGAGGAGGATGAGAAACCATTGCTAAACTAACTAATCATGGTTCTTGTTAAGGATTTTATAAGGAAATGCACAGATAAGCATTGGAGAGTGTTCAGGAGCCTGACAAATGTTTGGAGAAACAAAGAATCTGTGTCACTGCCAAAGGGAAATTGCATAAATAATCAACAATAAAACTAAGGAAGTGTATATCTGAATTACAGGATATCCCTTAGGCATTTTCTTTTTTTTATTATTCCCTGTGATTAAGGTCAATGGAAAATTACACAAACAAATCCATGCAAGACTAGTAATGTTGCAGACTCTTCAGTAATTAATTTTGGGGTTACATTGCAAGGTAAAGAACCAAGACATGCTGAGATGATTGCTCAAGCAAAAATAATGCCTTAGGGTAGTAACAGAAGGTAGTTATAAATATCACCTAATACCATGTAACCAGTTATAAAAGAGGGCTGGAATTGTCATAAGTGCTTCCTCCTTATTTTGAATACATTTGAATGCATATATACATATATTAAAATATATTTTATAACATCTTTATTGGAGTATAATTGTTTACATTGTTGTGTTAGTAGCTGCTGTATAACAAAGTGAATCAGCTATACGTATACATATATCCCCATATCCCCTCCCTCTTGTATCTCCCTCCCATCCTCCATATCCCACCCCTGTGGGTGGTCATAAAGCACTGAGATGATCTCCCTGTGCTATGCAGCTGCTTCTCACTAACTATCTATTTTACACTTGAATACCTCTGTTTTTTATCCTCTCTTTTTTCCCTTATAATGTAATGTAAGACATACTGACTTTATATCATGGTATTTAATTATTGTTAATTTTTCATCATACTATTTCTTACGAGGTATCAAGGAGACTAGTAAACATCACTCAAGGATTTTACATTCTCTTCTGGGAAAGAGGTTAGTGTGTTTTTGGTGGTATGCAGGATTCTTCAATCAAGGTTAATCACAATTAAGACCTCATTATTTGAAGATTAAGTATAGTTGGAGGTGATACATATAGGGTCAATGTGACAAAGGGTGGATTTTAATGGTTAGTTTTATGTGTTAACTTGAGTGGGTTATGTGAAGTTCAGATAGCTGGTCAAACATTATAGCTTTTTCTTTGTTTATTAAAGTATAATTGACTTAAATATTATATTAATTTCAGGTGTACGCCTGAATAATTTGATATTTTTATAGATTATACTTCATATAAATTTATTATAAAATATTGGCTATATTGCCTTTGTTGTATATTATATCCCTTTAATTTTTCTATAAAACCAAGTAGTTTGTTAGTCTTAATCCCTTTTACCCCCTTTATCCATTTTGGCCCTCCATGCAGCCCTCTCTCCCCTGACAACCACCAGTCCATTCTCTGAGTCTGTTTGTCTTGCTATGTTTGTTCATTTGTTTTATTTTTTTAGATTCCTCATGTAAGTCACAAATATAGTATCTGTCTTTTTCTTTTTGAATTTTCTTTTACTTATTTTTTTATATGGCAGTTTCTTATTAGTCATCCATTTTATACACATCAGTGTATACATGTCAATCCCAATCTCCCAATTCATCACACCACCACCACCACCCCCTGCCACTTTCCCACCTTGGTGTCCATACGTTTGTTCTCTACATCTGTGTCTCAATTTCTGCCCTGCAAACGGGTTCATCTGTACCATTTTTCTAGGTTCCACATATACGTGTTAATATGTGATATTTGTTTTTCTCTTTCTGACTTACTTCATTCTGTATGACAGTCTCTAGATTCATCTATGTCTCTAAAAATAACCCAATTTCGTTCCTTTTTATAGCTGAGTAATATTCCATTGTATATATGTACCATAACTTCTTTATCCATTCGTCTGTTGATGGGCATCTCAGTTGCTTCCATGACTTGGCTATTGTAAATAGTGCTGCAATGACCATTGGGGTGCATGTGTCTTTTTGAATTATGGTTTTCTCTGGGTATATACCCAGTAGTGGGATTGCTGGGTCATATGGTAATTCTATTTTAGGTTTTTAAGGAACCTCCATACTGTTCTCCATAGTGGCTCTATCAATTTACATTCCTACCAACAGTGCAAGAGGGTTCCCTTTTCTCCACACCCTCTCCAGCATTTGTTGTTTGTAGATTTTCTGATGATGCCCATTCTAACTGGCGTGAGGTGATACCTCATTGTAGATTTGATTTACATTTCTCTAATAATTAGTGATGTTGAGAAGCTTTTCATGTGTCTCTTGGCAATCTGTATGTCTTCTTTGGAGAAATGTCTATTTAGGTCTTCTGCCCATTTTTGGATTGGGTTGTTTGCTTTTTTAATATTGAGCTGCATGAGCTGTTTATATATTTTGGAGATTAATCCTTTGTCCATTGATTAGTTTGCAAATATTTTTTTTCCCATTCTGAGGGTTGTCTTTTCATCCTGTTTGTAGTTTCCTTTGTTTTGCAAAAACTTTTAAGTTTCACTAGATTCCATTTTTTTTTCCATTACTCTAGGAGGTGGATCAAAAAGATCTTGCTGTGATTTATGTCAAAGAGCGTTATTCCTATGTTTTCCTCTAAGACTTTTATGATGTCCAGTCTTACATTGGGGTCTCTAATCCATTTTGAGTTTATTTTTGTGTATGGTGTTAGGGAGTGCTCTAATTTCATTCTTTTACATGTAGCTGTCCAGGTTTCCCAGCACCACCTATTGAAGAGACTGTCTTTTCTTCATTGTATATCCTTGCTTCCTTTGTCATAGATTAGTTAACCATAAGTGTATGGGTTTATCTCTGGACTTTCTATCCTGTTCCATTGATCTATATTTCTGATTTTGTACCAGTACCATATGGTCTTGATTACTGTACCTTTGTAGTATACTCTGAGGTCAGGGAGTCTGATTTCTCCAGCTCCGTTTTTTTTTTTTTTTTCCCTCAAGACTGCTTTGGCAATTCAGGGTCTTTTGTGTCTCCATACAAATTTTCAGATTTTTTGTTCTAGTTCTCTAAAAAATGCCATTGGTAATTTGATAGGGATTGCACTGAATCTGTAGATTGCTTTAGGTAGTATAGTCATATTCACAATATTGATCCTTCCATTCCAAGAACATGGTATATCTCTCCATCTGTTGGTATCATCTTTAGTTTCTTTCAACAGCATCTTATAGTTTTCTGCATACAGGTCTTTTGGTATACAATCTTTTTGAATTAGTGTTTTCTTTCTTTCTTTTTTTTTTTTTTTGCATAAATACCCAAGAGTGGAATTGCTGGATTTTATGATAGTTTTATTTTTTAATTTTTCAGGAACTTTCATATGTTTTCTGTAGTGGCTGCACCAATTTACATTCCCATCAACAGTGTACCAGGGTTACCTTTTCTCAAATCCCCATCAACACTTGTTATTTCTTGTCTTTTTTGATGCTAGCCATTCTGACATGTGTGATGTGGTTTTGATTTACATTTCCATGATAATAAGTGATGTTGAGCATCTTTTCATGTGACTGTTTGGTATCTGTATGTCACCTTTGAAAAATGCTTATTCAGGTACTCTGCCCATTTTGTAATCAGGTTGTTTGTTTGTTTGTTTTATATTGAGTTGTAAGAATTCTGTGTATATTTTGGATATTAACCCCCTTATCATTCATATTATTTGAAAATATATTTTTCCCATTCAGGGGTTGCCTTTTCATTTTGTTGATGGTTTCTTTCACTGTTCAAAAGCTTTTAAGTGTGATTAAGTCCCATTTGATTATTTTTCCTTTTGTTTCCCTTCCCTAAGGAGACTGATCCAAAGCAATATTGTTAAGACCAATGTCATGTCTTAGCTCCCCAACCAGGGATTGAACCCAGGCACCAGTAGTGAAAGCACCAAGTCCTAACCACTGGACCACCAGGGAATTCCCAACATTGGATATTCCTAATCAAACACTTATGAGAAGGAAGGAGCTAAGTAATTTTGTACATAATACTTTTGAACTTTTTTAGAAAATTAAGGAATATAATTATATTGTTTAGTTCATCTTAATGTCTCTGGACAAAGTTGTGAAACAAAATAAATTCAAGCATTGCTAAGCTAAGAACTTCAAGGTATGCCCTGAGGAAGAGCCATCCAGGTCTGAAACTGCTGCAAATAATCTGTGGCTGTATTTTAACAAGTTGAATTCTCAACTTCTAGAGTGTTTACTATAAAATCCAGGAAGAGTTATATCCTGTTTATGGGATTTGACATGTGGGAAAATCCTGATGAAGCTGGGACATCAATTCAATAAACTGTAATGAGTCTTCTTGTCAGTGAAAGTGTTCTTACAACCAACAGGAGCAATGATCTCTCTAACACCACTGGCAATGACATCCTCACACCAAGTAGTAGCAGCCTCCCAATCCACAGTGGTATCAGCCTTCCTAACTCCATCTCAGGGGATTAGCCATGCATTACCTGAGAAAATAATGCCTTTTCTGAGGCGGTTGCCATCTATGATTAGACACTAGTCTCATCAGTCCATTAAAAATGAGGTACATAAAGTGTCCTAGAGGAGGTGTGCTTCACTCTAAAATAACTTCTTGAGTTCTCTAATTTATACAAGCAGAAATTTGTGGAATATATTTGGTAATGTAAATTAAGGGTATGCGATAATGTTGGAAGAAACATAAAATTGGATCAGCTAAGTTTATTGATTTAGGCCCATGAGGTAAAGATTCAGCATTTAATGTTGCAACTCAGGTCCTTGAAAAGAGCTCTAAGAGTTTGTTGAGGTGGTTAATTAAAATATACATCAAAATTTGGCTAACAATTATGAAATGGACACATCCAATCTCTTGGTTTAATGTGGAGGAAGATACTCAGAAGCTTAAGGACACTGGAATGTTCGAGTGTATTTGTCATTTAAGACTTACTTATTCACACTGGAGGGTCCAGAAAACAACCTTTCACCAATACATCAATAAATACAGTTGAAAGGGCAGCCTTGTTTCTTTGATAAGCTTTATGATTTCTCTTCTCTGTAGACCAGAACTTACAGTGGGAATCACGGACAGTTAATTGGAAATCAAATGTAATTGAAGTAATTGGATCCCAGGTGGCAGTGGTCAAGTGGTGTAGCTCAAACACTAAAGGTAATGTAAGTGTAGTTACTGTAATGGATAACAGAGATGAAGCAACACTCAGAATATTCTGACAGGCAGAGACCCATGTCATTTTTTTCCTAGAAAGAGATAGAAAACCTAACATCTTACTATATATGTATAGGAAGAAAAGTTCTAGGTCAAGTGAAAAAAAGTCTAGCTTGAATTATAAAACTACAGAGTCACAGGCCCTTAATCAATTCCCTTACTTGAGCAAGCTTACAAACCCAGAACCCCTTGGATGAAGGGTTGACCATGTCCCCTTGAAGGAAGACCCCCATGTCACTGACAAAAATTATAGTGTTAATCTTTTTGTTAGCTTTATCCAATGAGACCTATGGGCTTTTACCAGGGTAATAGTGCATTGGGGTAAAGGATATAATCACATATTTCAGGGATTACTTAGGCACTGGCTCTGATATGACATTGTTTCCAGGAGACTCAAAACAAACACCATGACCTTCCTGTCAGACGAGGGGATTTGGGGGGCTCAGACAATCAATGAAGTTTAAGCAAGGTCCATATACAGTGAACCTGGAGATTCTCCTAACCCATCCTGTAGTTATTTCCCAGATATGGAATTCCTTAGAGCAAAAGTGATATGTAGAAGCTGGCAGAATCCCTTAATTTGGTCCCTAATCTGTGGAATGATGGCTGATATGATGCAAACTGCCATATAGAAACTATTTTAACTGACTTTATCTACTAACATTAATCAAAACCAATACTGCGTCCCTGGAGAAATCACAAAAATTTGGTCCACCATCAATGACTTGAAAGATGATTCCCCCTTAATCTCCCCAAACTCTTCTATTTGGCCTTGCAGAGGTATATGTATATTACAGAATAGCAGTGGATTAAGAAATCTTAACCAGTAAACATACTTTAGTTGTTATACTAGATGTGATTTCAGTGTTTGAGAAAATTCACACATCCTCTACTATTCAGGAAGAAGCTATTGATCTGAGACATGGCTTTTTCTCCATACCTGCACATAGACCCACCAGAAGCAGTTTTCTTTCAGGTGGCAAGACTAGCAATACACCTTTACTGCCCTACATTCAGGGTGCATCAACTCTGCAGCTCTATGTCAAAATTTAGTTTTCAGGGAGCTTGATCACCTTTTCCTTCCATGAGACATTATACTGGTCCATTATATGGTTGACATCATGCTGAATGAACCTAGTGAGTGAGAATAGCAACTATCCTGGACTTTTAAGTAAGACATTTGCATGTGAGGTTGAGAAAAAAATTAAACTGAAGTTCAATGCTCTTCTACCTAAGAGAAATTTCTAGGGTCCTAGATGTGGGGTATTTCCATATATCCCTTTCAAAGTGAACAATTAATTGTTGCATCTGGTCCCTTCTGCAGACAGAGAGAGACACAACACCTGTTGTACCTCTTTGGATTTTGGAAGCAACATATTCCTCATCTGTGTGCATTATCCTGGCTCTTTTATGGAGTAACTTGAAAATCTGCTAGATTTGAGTGAGGCCCAGAAAGAGAGAAGGTTCTGCAACAAGTCCAGGCTGTGGTTCAAGCTGCTCTGCCACTTGGGCTGTGTATTCTAAAACCCTATGATTTCTGAAATTTTATTGACAGATAGAAGTGCTGTTTGGAACATTGGCAGACCCTATAGTTGAATCACAGATTTAGGATTTTGGAGCATGGTCTGCTATTATTTGCAGATAACTACTCTCTGTTTGAAAACAAATCTTAGTCAGCCACTGGGCCTTAGCAGATATTTAATGCTTGACCATGGGTCACCAAGTTATCATGTTACATGAGCTGCTAATCATGAACTGCATATTTTCTCACCTACCAAGCCTTAAAATGGGAGTGCACATTAATACCCCATTATAAACCAGAAGTGATATATACATGATTGTATATGGTCAGGCCCTAAAGGCACAAATAAATTACATTAAAAATGTCAGAAATACCTACAGTTTATTCCTGCTACATTGCCTTCTCACTCCAAGCCCATATCTATAGTCTTAAGGTGAGCTCTTTAAGATCAGTTGAAAGAGGAAAAAAAAAGTTAGCCTGGTGTACAGATGGTTCTGGATGATATGCAGTCGCCACTGAGGGTAGAGAGCTGAAGCACTATACCCTTTAAGGGACTGTGATGAAGGGAAATCATTTCAGTGAGCTGAAATTTATAAAGGGTACCTGATTTTTAAAAATTGCTTGGAAGAATAAATGGCCAGCATGGAATTATATATTTATTCATGGAATGTGGCCAATGCTTTGGATTGATGGCAAGAGACTTGGTTGGAGAACTGGTGACAATTCACTTTGGGGAAGAGACAAGTCGATATACCTACCCCTCTCATTGGGTTAAAAAAAATCATGAATATATTTGTGCCCATATGAATGCTCAGAAAAGGGTGATGACAGAGAGGGGGATTTCAATAATCAAGTGCATAGAATCATATATTCTATGGATATGTCAACCTCTTTCTGACTGTCACTGCCCAAAGACCTTATGAAAAAGATGGCCTTGGTGGCAGTAATGGAGATTTTGCATGGGCTCAGAAACATGGACTTTCACTCAACAAGGTGAAGTGTTCAATCTGCCAGCAGTGAAGAGTAACAGTTTCTGATATGGCACATTTCCCCAGGGTGTTTAGCCAGCTACCTGGTGACAGGTTGATTACACTGGGCTACTTCCATAATGAAAGGAATAGCATTTTGTCCTTTCTGGGATACACATTTACTCTGCATACTGATTTGTCTTACATGCAAGCAATGCATCTACCAAAACTAACACCCATGACATTTTAGAATGATTTATCCACTGTCATGGTATTCCACACAGCATTACTTGGGGCTAAGGACCTCACTTCACAGCAAAAGAAGTACAGTTGTCCCATGCTCAAGTAATTTACTGGTCTCACCATGTTTCCTACCATCTTGAAACATCTGGCTTGATAGAATGGTGGAAGGACATATTGAAAACTGAGTTACTGTGCCAACTAGGTGGCAATATGTTGCAGAGCTTTGGGAATTTTCTCCAGGAGGCTGTATGTTTCCTGAATCAACATCCAATATATCCGGTTGTTTTGTTTTTTAATTGCCAGGATTCACAGCTTCTGACATCAAGGAGTGGAGCTACAAGGGACACCACTCAAAATTTTCCCTAGTACCTGCTAGCAATAGTTTTGCTTCCTGTTTCTGTGACTTTATGCTCTGATGACCTAGAGGTCTTTGATTCAGAGGAAGAAATGCTTCCACCAGGAGACAAAACAATTATTTGCATGAACTGATGGTTAAGACTGCCACTTTGCCACAGTGGTATCCTCATACATTTGAATCAAAAGGCAAAGTAAAGAGTTATTTTATTGTCTGGGGTGATATGTTATATGTACTGTCAAAGAGAAGCCATAGCTAAAATAAAGTTGAAAACCAAATTTATTTAAGACTACTGTTATAGAGAAAAGAGACCTCAGTATAGAACCTTGCTCAAGTACAAACACATCATTGATAAGTGGGAATTTATAATCAAGAAGCCTGGTGGGATTCAGTAATGTTACAATACTAAGTAGAAACATGAAGGGAAACAGTAATTCTGGCTATATAAATTCACAGTATTGCTGAAGACAGGCCAGGCTGATCTGTATTACCTCATGAATTGTGGAGCATGAGAAACTCTATTATATAAAGAGGGTGATCAGAATGGAGGATGAGGGGCTCTTGCTAACCTGACTTAACAGAGTTCTTGATAAGGATTTTACAAGAAAATTCACAAATGGGCCTGAAAGAAGTATCAGGAGCCTGACTAAGACTTGGTCAAGCAGAGACTCTTGGTCAGGTCCCATTTAATTCAACAAAAAAAAGAGACATTTTTCTTTCCTTTGAAAATTTAATTCAAATTTGTTTCAGTTACTTTAAAAACATTAACATAAGTTTCTTTCTTATAGCAGCAAAATATATTTATTTAGGAAGATCCTTTATACAATTTTTTTTTTTGCGGTACGTGGTCCTCTCACTGTTGTGGCCTTTCCCATTGTGGAGCACAGGCTCTGGACGCGCAGGATCAGCGGCCATGGCTCACGGGCCCAGCTGCTCCGTGGCATGTGGGATCCTCCCAGACCAGGGCAAGAACCCGTGTCCCCTGCATCGGCAGGTGGACTCTCAACCACTGCGCCACCAGGGAAGCCCTACACAAATATTTATTAATGACTTATTACACATCTATCATATGTAGCTTTGTGCATTCAGAGGTAAACAATACAAAGATCCAGACCTGAGGGAGCATGCAGTCTCCAAAGAGATTGTTACAACAACACATTAAGTGGATTAGAAAGTTAGGAAGTTGGGATACAGGTTACCTGGCACATTTTCTCTTTCATATGTGAGGCCAGACAATGTTTATAATAAGGATTTACATCATGTGAGTTTTATACTGAAATACCAGTAAATAGATATAGGTGTACTAATTTAAGACATCCTAATGACTACTGAAATGATCCATAACAAATAAATGGACTCCCTGTATAGTTTAACCATCACATTCTATACATCAGAGAATGGTTATGAAAGAATAAATAAGAACAAATATTTCCTGTTATTATCTGATTACCAAAACATGGCATGCCTTACTTAGAATATACATTTAAAGAATCCAAGGACATTCTAAGGAAGCTTTACTGCATTGAATACAGAGTTCAATCTGTAATTTTTTTTTATTGGAGTATAGCTGCTTTACACTGCTGTGTCAGTTTCCGCTGTACAGCAAAGTGAATCAGCTATATATATACATATATCCCTTCTTTTTTGGATTTCCTTCACATTTAGGTCACCACAGAGCACCAAGTAGTTCCCTGTGCTACATAGTAGGTTCTCATTAGTACTCTGTTTTATACATTGTAGTGTATATATGTCAATCCCAATTTCCCAATTCAACCCACACATACCCCCTTTCCCCCTTGATATCCATATGCTTGTTCTCTATGTCTATGTCTCTATTTCTGCTTTGCAAGTAAGGTCATCTATACCATTTGTCTAGATTCTACACACATGAGTTAACATACGATATTTTCCTCTTTCTGACTTACTTCATTTCACTTCACTCTGTACGACAGTCTCTAGGTACATCCATGTCTCTGAAAATGACATGATTTTTTTTTTTTCTTAAGGCTGAGCAATATTCCATTGAATATATGTACCACATTTTCTTTATCCATTCCTCTGTTGATGGACACGTAGGTGAGTTCCAGGTACTGGCTATTGTAAATAGTGCTGCAATGAACATTGGGATGCATGTGTCTTTCTGAATTATGGTTTTCTCTGGGCATATGCCCAGGAGTGGGATTGCTGGGGCATGTGGTAATTAAATTTTTAGTTTTTTAAGGAAACTCCATACTTTTCTCCATAATGGTTGTATCAATTTACATTCCCACTAACAGTGTAAGAGGGTTCCATTTTCTCCACACTCTCTCTAGCATTTATTGTTTGTAGATTTTTTGATGATGGCCATTCTGACTGGTGTGAGGTGATACCTCATTGTAGTTTTGATTTGCATTTCTCTAATGATTAGTGACGTTGAGCATCCTTTCATGTGTTTGTTGGCCATCTGTATGTCTTCCTTGGAGAAATGTCCATTTAGACTTCCTGCCCAATTTTGGATTAGGTTTTTGTATTTTTTGATATTGAGCTGCATGAGCTGTTTGTATATTTTGGAGATTAATCCGTTGTCAGTTTCTTCATTGGCAAATATTTTCTCCCATTCTGAGGGCTGTATTTTCATCTTGTTTATCATTTCCTTTGCTGTGCAAAAGTTTTTAAGTTTAATTAGGTCTCATTTGTTTATTTTTGTTTTTATTTTCATTATTCTAGGAGATGGATCAAAAAAGAACTTGCTGCCATTTATGTCAAAGGGTGTTTTGCCTGTTTTCCTCTAAGAATTTTATAGTGTCTGGCCTTACATTTAGGTCTTTAATCCACTTTGACTTTAATTTTATGTATGATGTTACAGAGTGTTCTAATTTCATTCTTTTACATGTAGCTGTCTAGTTTTCCCAACACCAGTTATTGAAGAGACTGTCTTTTCTCCATTGTGTATTCTTGCCTCCTTTGTCATAGATTAGGTGACCACAGGTGCGTAGGTTTATCTCTGGGCTTTCTATCCTGTTCCATTGATCTATATTTTTGTTTTTGTGCTGGTACCATACTCTATTGATTACTGTAGCTTTGTAGTATAGTCTGAAGTTTGGGAGCCTGATTCCTCCCCCTCTTTCCCCCCCCCCACCAAGATTGCTTTGGTTATTTGAGGGCTTTTGTGTTTCCATATAAATTGTAAAAATATTTTTTCTAATTCTGTGAATAATGCCATTGGTTATTTGATAGAGATTGTGTTGAATATGTAGATTGCTTTGGGGAGTATAGTCATTTCCACAATATTGATTCTTCCAATCCAAGAATATGGTACATCTCTCCATCTGTTTGTGTCATCTTTGATTTCTTTCATCAATATCTTATAGTTTTCTGTGTACAGTTCTTTTGCTTCCTTAGGTAGCTTTATTCCTGGATATTTTATTCTTTTTGTAGCAATGGTAAATGGGATTTTTTTCCTTATTTCTCTTTCTGATATTTTGTTGTCAGTGTATACAAGTGCGAGAGATTTCCATGCATTAATTTTGTATCCTGTAACTTTACTGAGTCCATAGATGAGTTCTAGTAGTTTTATAGTGGTATCTTTAGGGTTTTTTATGTATAGTATCATGTTATGTGAAGATAGTGACAGTTTTACTTCTTCTATTCCAATTTGGACTCCTTTTACTTCTTTTTCTTCTCTGATTGCCATGGTTAGGACTTCCAAAACTATGTTGAATAATAGTGGCAAGAGTAGACACCCTTGTCTTCTTCCTGATCTTAGAGGAAATGCTTTCAGTTTTTCACCACTGAGAATGATGTTTGCTGTGGTTTTTCATATATGGCCTTTATTATGTTGATGTAGTTTCCCTCTATGGCCACTTTCTGGAGTTTTTTTTTTTATCATAAATTGGTGTTGAATTTTGTCAGAAGAATTTTCTGCATCTATTGAGATGATCATATGGTTTTTATTCTTCAATTTGTTAACGTGGTGTATCACACTGATTGATTTGTGTATATTGAAGATTCTTTGCATCCTTGGGATAAATCCCACTTGATCATGTTGTATGATCCTTTTAATGTATTGTTGGGTTTAGTTTCCTAGTATTTTGTTGAGGATTTTTGCATCTATATTCATCAGTGATACTGGCCTGTAATTTTCTTTCTTTCTTTCTTTTTTTTTTTTTTTTTTGTGTGTGTGTGGTTTCTTAGTCTGGTTTTGGTATCAAAGTGATTGTGGCCTCATTGAATGAGTTTGGGAGTTTTCCATCCTCTGCAATTTTTGGCAAGAGTTTGAGGTGGATAGATGTTAGTTCTTCTCTAAATATTTGATAGAATTCACCTGTGAAGCCATCTGGTCCTGGACTTTTGTTTGTTCAAAGATTTTTAATCAGTTTCAATTTCAGTACTTGTGATTTGTCTGTTCATAGTTTCTATTTCTTCTTGGTTCATTCTTGGAAGGTTGTACTTTTCTAAGAATTTGTCCATTTCTTCCAGGTTGTGCCTTTTATTGGCATATAGTTGCTTTTAGTAGTTTCTTATGATCCTTTGTATTTCTGTGGTGTCAATTGTAACTTCTTTATTTTTAATTTTAGTTAATTTGAGTACTTTCACTTTTTCTCTTGATGACTGTGCCTAAAGGTTGTACAATTTTGTTTATCTTCTCAAAGAACCAGCTTTTAGTTTCATTGATCTTTGTTATTGTTTCCTTCATTTCTATTTCATTTATTTCTGCTCTGCTCTTTGTGATTTCTTTCCTTTTACTAACTTTGGGTTTTTTTCGTTTTTGTTGTTGTTCTTCTTCTTCTTTCTCTAGCAGCTTTATGTGTAAGATTAGGTTGTTTATTTGAGATGTTTCTTGTTTCTTGAAGTAGGATTGTATTGCTATAAACTTCCCTCTTAAAACTGCTTTTGCTGCATCCCATAGGGTTTGGATCATCATGTTTTCATTGTCATTTTTCTCTAGGTTTTTTTTGCAGTACATGGGCCTCTCACTGTTGTGGCCTCTCCTGTTGCAGAGCACAGGCTCAGGACGTGCAGGCTCAGCAGCTATGGTTTACGGGCCCAGCCACTCCGTGGCATGTGGGATCTTCCTGGATCGGGGCAGGAACCCGTGTCCCCTGCACCGGCAGGCGGACACTTAACCATTGCGCCACCAGGGAAGCCCTCTCTAGGTATTTTTTAATTTCCTTTTTTATTTCTTCAGTGACTTCCTGGTTATTTAACAGCATATTTTTCAGCCTCCATATGTTTGTGTTTTTTACAGGTTTTTTTTCCTGTAATTGATCTCTAATCTCATAGTGTTGCAGTTGGAAAAAATGCTTGATATGATTTCAATTTTCTTAAATTTACTGAGGATTGATTTTTGACCCAAGATGTGATCTATCCTGGAGAATTTCTATGTGCACTTGAGAAGAAACTGTATTTTTTCTTCTTTTGGATAGAATGTCCTATTAATATCAATTAAGTGTATCTGGTCTAATGTGTCAATTAAGGCTTGTGTTTCCTTATTTATTTTCGGTCTGCATGATCTGTCCATTGGTGTAAGTGGGTGTTAAAGTTCCCTGGTATTATTGTGTTAGTCTCTATTTCCCCTTTTATGGATGTTAGCATTTGCCTTATATATTGAGGTGCTCCTATGTTGGGTACATATATATTTACAATTTTATATCTTCTTCTCAGATTGATCCCTTGATCATTATGTAATATCCTTCCTTGACTCTTGTAATTGTCTTTATTTTAAAGTCTATATTGCCTGATATGAGTATTGTTACTCCGGCTTTCTTTTTTTTAATTAATTAATTTATTTAAAAAATTTGGCTGCTTTGGGTCTTTGTTGATGCATGCGAGCTTTCTCCACTTGTGGTGAGTGGGGGCTACTTTTTGTTGCATTGCGCTGGCTTCTCATTGTGGTGGTTTCTCTTCTTGTACAGCACAGACTCTAAGTGCACAGGCTTCAGTAGTTGTGGCTCACAGGCTCTAGAGTGCAGCCTCAGTAGTTGTGGTGCACACGCATAGTTGCTCTGCAGCATGTGAGATCTTCCTGGACCAGGGCTCCAACCCATGTGCTCTGCATTGGCAGGCGGATTCTTAACCATGGTGCCACCAGGGAAATCCCCTCAGCTTTCTTTTGATTTCAACTTGCATGGAATATCTTTTTCTATCCCCTCACTTTCAGTCAGTATATGTCCCTAGTTTTGAAGTGGGTTTCTTGTAGACAGCATATATATGGGTCTTTTTTGTTTTGTTTTGTTTTAATCCATTCAGCAAGTCTGTTTCATTTGGTTGGAACATTTAATCAATTTAATTTGTGGTAATTATTGATTTATATGTTCCTATTACCATTTTATTAATCATCTTAGGTGTTTGTGTTTGCAGGTGTTTTTCTTCCCTTGTGTTTTCCACCAGGAGAAGTTCCTATATCATTTTTTGCAAAGCTGGTTTGGTGGTGCTAAATTCTCTTAGCTTTTTCTTGTCTGTAAATCTTTTGATTTCTCTGTTGAATAGGAATGAGATCCTTGCTGAGTAGAGTTATCTTGGTTGTAGGTTTTTCCCTTTCATCACTTTTAATATATCCTGCTACTCCCTTCTGACCTGCAGAGTTTCTGCTGAAAATCCACTGATAACCTTATGGGGATTCCCTTGTATGTTATTTGTTGCTTTTCCCTTGCTGCTTTTAATATTTTTTCTTTTACCTTATTATTATTATTATTTTTTAGTTTGATTAATATGTGTCGTGGCATGTTTCTCCTTGGGTTTATCCTATATGGGACTCTCTGCACTTCCTGGACTTGGGTGACTATTTCCTTTCCCATGTTAAGGACACCTTTGACTATAATCTCTTCAAATATTTTCTCAAGCCCTTTCTCTTTTTCTTCTTCTTCTGACACCTGTTTCAGTCAAATGTTGGTGCTTTTAATGTTGTCCCAGAGGTCTCTGAGACTTTTGTCATTTCTTTTCATTCTTTTATCTTTATTCTTCACTGTGGCATTTATTTCCACCATTCTATCTTCCATCTTACTTGTCTGTTCTTCTTCCTCAGTTATCCTGCTATTGATTCCTTCTAGTGTATTTTTCATTTCAATTATTGTGTTATTCATCCCTGGTTGTTTGTTCCTTAGTTCTTCTAGTTCCTTGCTTAACATTTATTGTATCTTTTGGATCCATGCCTTCATTCTGTTTCTGAGAACTTAGATCATCTTTACTATGATAACTCTGAATTATTTTTCAGGTAGATTGACTATTTCCTCTTCATTTATTTGCTTTTATGGGTTTTTATCTTGCTCCTTTGTCTGCAACGTATATCTCTGTCATCTCATTTTGTCTAACTTACTGTGTTTGTGGTCTCCTTTCTGCTTGCTTCAGGTTCATAGTTCCCTTTCTTCTGTTGCCTGTCCCCTGGTGGGTGAGGTTGGTCCAGGGGCTTGTGTAAGTTTCCTGGTGGGAGGGACTGGTCCCTGTGCTCTGGTTGGTGGAGCTGAATCTTTTCACTCTGATGGGCAGGGCCGTGTCAAATGGTGTGTCTTGCAGTGTCTGTGAGCTTAGTACAACTTTAGGCATCCTGTCTGTTGATGGATGGGGCTGTGTTCCTGTCTTGCTGGTTGTTTAGCATGCAGTGTCTAGCACTGGAGCCTGCTGGCAGTTGGGTGAAACCAGGTCTTTGTGTCGAGAGGGATACTTGACTCCAAGTGGACATTCAGGCCAGGGAAGGGTACAGCAGCCTCAACTGTTGTTTGCAAGAAATGCCTGTGGTGGTGGAGACTGGCAGGCAGTAGCAACAGAGTGGGGTGTGCTCACTCTGGTCAGAGTCCCTCCTATTGACCATGGAGACGGGGGTGGTGTTTGAGGGCAGTGGTGATCCCACTCCTTGTGTGCTTCTCAACAATGACACCTCATTTCCTAGACAGACCATGCTTCCTTTAGGGGCATTCCTGAGTGTGGAGCCCCTCACTCCCATCCCCTCTGTTGTATCCATGCATCCAACAATGGTCCTCTCCCTGGATCCACTCTCTTAACTCCATCAGTATTCACAGATTCTAAATTTTTTTCAGTTACTTTTTAATCATTAAGGAACTGCTGAATTATCTCTTAATATTTGATAATAGAGAGAATAGTTGCTAGATGGTACTCAACATCAGACATTTAATGAGGGGGCCTTTTCTATAAAAATAAAAAAACAAATAGATTAATGTTGAAAACACAATTTTTGGTTCCAGAACACAGCCAGGAAAACTGTCTAGATGCTCAAAGCATTTTTAGATAGTGGAGTGAGGGTATCAGTGGCATTCAATTGATTCCCTGGTTTGAAATTTGAAAGTCTGAGGTGATGGCATTGGGTGTGTAATGAACTTCTGAGTAGCCTGTTTGGCAACAGAGCTGAAAGTTACTGATACATGGTCTGTTGTGGTGATTTACTTAATTTTATTTTTATCATATCATCCAGGTTTATCTTGCAGAACTTTGGGATTAGTGACATTTATTTCTCAACGATTCCACATCAGAAAGGAGAAAAATTAAAAATGTTAGTTTAGAGAGTTTTAGCCAGACACTGGAAAAAGCTAGAAGAATTGAGGATTTTCCAGTGACTGGCAAAATGTGCAAGACGGAACCCACAGAAGTGTTTTTTTGTTTTTCTCTGACCCATAGTTTTGCCTCTGTACTGTACCAACATTTCCAACAGAGATAATCTAAATAAGGCGAATTTGTTTACAAAATACATCTAGTCTCTTAAAACATGGCTTTATTATTTTCATTAGTGCCACAAAATTTGTCACCAACCACATAGTTCTTTTGAGTTTGCTTTGCAGAACTTTTTATCAGAAATCTCAGATTGGACTTTCCAAACATCTTGAGGTTGGAGTTCAAATCAAGAATTTGCCACCAGATTTTTTTTCCAGCAATAACTATAGGATTGGGTGAATTCCACTTTTTTTGAGGTTCCCAAAATATCCTGACATTCTAGGGCCTGCCACAAAGTAAAATTTCTTACAATGAGCAGGGGAACCCAATAAGCCAGCTACAGGACAATTTTCCCTGGGGAATTTTATAAACATTGGTTCCTTAATGTCAACCTTATTTCCTTAACTGTCTGGTCAAATTTGATTTCATGTATATCAGTCTCAAGTATTATACTCCAATCAAAGCCTTGGTTATATATCCAATGCTTTCAATTGCATCATGTTAAAAATAGAAGAGATTATTTTTGAACTTATATTAATAACTATGTTTTCATAAATATGAGAATGCTCACTAACATTTTTTAAAAACTTCTGGAGGGATGAGTTTGGGAGAAAAATGAATTATTGCATCTCTGTTTACAAATATATCCTTTACCAAAGTGCAAAAAGTTACACCTAGGTGTAAGAGAAAAAGATTTCTTTAACTCTAGAAAACAAAACATTTAAGAAAATGTTTCAAACCAAAAATCATTTGAAAATTATTCTCATCAGTTCATTCCACCAATTACAATTAATTCTTGTTCAGCTTAATTTTGGCTTAACAGTTTTATAATTCATTACATTCTAGTTCATTATGGAAATTCTTAGTCACGCCAGAAGCAAGATCTCAAAGTTATTGAAGTGAAGCAGTCATGGAGTTTCCCTGCCTGTTGCTGATTGTCAACACTTTCAGAATATAATAAAAACAAAACAGTAACTGTCTGCAAATGACAAGTGACTTAAAATGATAATGATTAGAGTTCTGATGAGAGTTCATTGAATAAATAAAACTAATCCTTTCCATGACATATAACATTTTAGCATAATAACTAGACAATGAGGATATTGAAAAAATTCTATGAACAATGTGATGGTTAATTTTGTGTTAACTTAGGCTAAAGAAATTCTAGATAGCTGATAAACATATCTGAATTTGTATGTGAGGGTGTTTCAGAAAGAGAGTGTCATTCGATTAAAGAGATTTATCCTCACCAATGCGGGCAGGCATCGTCCAACCCAAATAGATGTCACCAATAGAACAACAACAACAGCAGCGACAAAAAGGACAATTTTCTCTCCTCTCCTAGAGCTAGGATGTGCATCTTTCCTGCCATTGGATGTTAGTGCTCCTGGTTCTTGGTCCTTTGTACTCTGGGTCTTACATCAGTAGGCCTCTGGTTCTCAAGCTTTTGGACTTAGATGGAATGATTCCTCCAGCTTTCCTAGTTCTCCAGATTGCAAATGACAGATTGTGGGATTTCTCAGCTTCCCTAAATGCTTGAGCCAATTCCAATAATAAATCTCCTCTTAAATCTATCTATCTAATTCCCTATCTATCTTACTATCTATATTTATATGTACATATCTACACACATACATAAATATATCTTAATGGTTAAGAATTTTGTGGATATGTTTCTTGAATTTCTTCTGGGTTTCCAGGAATTTGCTTTCTAATCTTATTAGATTAAAGAATGCTTGATGACTCTATTTTTCATATTAAACAGGGCACTGATAGTCCATGGTGAAATCTGTATTTAGAGATACTCAATATATTTTGTTGTATATTCCTAACCAACCTCTTATAAGAAGCAAGGAGCTAAGTAACTCTGTTTATGATACTCTAAAACAGTTTTAGAAAACTAAGAAATATAATAACATTGATCCCACCTTACATTGCTGAATGAAGCAGTGAAAGAAAAGGATGAGTTCAGAGATTGGAAATATCAGCTCAAGAGTTGCATGTATTACCTAAGAGCTTCTACGTGTGCCCTAAGAGGCAGACTCATCTCCTGTGAAGATGAAGTTGCACAGAATCAACTGTGATTAGCTGAATTTCAATGCAAGTTAAACTTAAAGTCTCATGGGGTGTCTACTGTTAAAGTGAGGACATTGATTGAGAAAGGAATTCTGTACTGTGCAATAGGGATGTGTGGGACAATCTGGTGAAGTTGAAGAAATCAAGCCTGTAAATTCTAATGAGTCTTCTATGTCAGTGGAAGTGGTCTTCTTAATCCCAGTGAGAGTGACATCTCTACCTCAAGTGGTAGCAGAACCCCAATCCACAGTGGTATCAGTCTTTACACATCTATCTGAAAGTATTAACCCTGATTGTCTGAGAAGGTAATGGTCTTCCCCGAGGCAGCTGTCACCTATCACTAGACTCAAGTCCCATAAGGCCACTAAAAATGATGTATAAACTGACCCAAGAGGAGGTGCACTATACCAAAAATAAAAACTACTTGAATTTTCTAAATTATACAAGCAGAATTATGAAGAATATGTGTGGGTATGGTTATTTAGGGTGTGGAATAATGGTGGAATGAACATAATGATGGATCAGCCTGAATTATTCTTATAGACCCAGTAAGCAGTTTATACATTTAGTGCTGCAGGATGGATAGTTAAAAAGGGCTATAACAGTTTATCTGTTTGTTTGACTAAACCATGGATCAGAAGATAACTCACTGTGAGTGAAGAGGAATGCCCAATGTACCTTGGTTTAATGTATAAGGAAGCATTCAAAAGCTAAGGGAGATTGGAATGTTAGAATGAATTTGTTATTAAAGCCCTACTCATCCACACTGAGACTGCCCAAAAGAGAAAACTTTCACCATACTTTAACAGATAAATTTGTGAGTGGACCTCCATCATCCTTGAAGAACTCCATGATTGCTCTTCTCTTTAGGCCAGACCTTACAGTGGGAACCATAGCCACTCAACTGGAAAATCTAAAGCAGTGGGAATAATTTGATCCCAGAGTATCAGGGCCCATGTAGATCCACTAAACCACTAAAGTGGTTACTGCGCTGGACTTCAGAGTCAAGGCAGCAATCAGAATAGTCTGACTCACATGGACCTATGGGGTTGACTAATTAAACATGGTG
Organism: Platanista minor; assembly: GCA_004363435.1. NCBI lineage: Eukaryota > Metazoa > Chordata > Mammalia > Artiodactyla > Platanistidae > Platanista > Platanista minor. The sequence continues at coordinate 1,414 of RJWK010010444.1, read as the reverse complement.
TTCCTAGAAGTAAAAGAAATAGAAAGACAACTAAATTTTTATTTGACCTTTATAAGCTAAATTCTTCTAGGTCATATAAACACAGGTCTATCTTGAATCCTGAAGATAGATAAGCTAAGCTCTTCAGTTAAGTCCCAGACATGATCCAGTTTACAGACCAAGAACAATTTGAATGAAGGGATGACCAGATTCCCTGGATAAAGGGCCCTGGTATACTACAATAAATTTATACTGTCTTGCTCTTAGCCTTCCCCAAAAGGGTACTACAGTCTTTACTAGGATAACTAAGTATTGGGGAAAAGGAAATAATAAGACAATTCTGGGACTGCTAGATTCCGGCTCTGAACTGACATGGTTTCCAGGAGATAAAACCTCACTATGGCCCTTCAGTTTGAGTAAAGACTTTTGAGATTCAGCTGCTTAATGGAGTTTTAGCTCATTTTTATGCCAGAGTAGGTCCAGAAGGTATCAAGAACCATGCTATGGTTATTTCTCCAATTCTGGAATGCATAATTGGAATAGATATATTTAGCAAGTGATAGAATCCTCACATTGGTTTCCTGACCTGAAGAGTGAGGACTATTATGATGGGAAAGAAAATGAAATCCATTATAACTGTCTATAATTAGGAATATAGGGGACTTCCCTGGTGGTCCAGTGGGTAGGACTCCGTGCTCCCAATGCAGGGTGCCTGGGTTCAATCCCTGGTCAGGGAATTGGATCCCACATGCATGCTGCAACTAAGAGTCCACACCCAACAACTAAGAAGTACGCATGATGCAAGTGAAAAAAAAAGATCCCCCATTCTGTAATGAATATCCCACCTGCCACAGCTAAGACTCAGCACAGCCAAAAAAAAAAAAAAAAAAAAGGAATATAGTAAATCAAATACAATGTCTCATTCCTAGAGGGAATGTAGAGATTCATCACATCCTCAAGAATTTGAAAGGTAAAGGCGTACTGATTTCCATTAATCCACATTCAAGTCTTCTATCTTTCCTGTGTAGAAAACATATGGGTCTTTATCACAGGCTTAGATAAGTTGTGACTCCAATTGCAGCTGCTGTATACGCTCATTGCTTGAGAAAACTCACACACCGCCTGGTACCTGCTATGCAGGTATTTATCTAGCTAATGCCTTTTTCCCTATACCTATTGATAACACTCACTAAAGCATGTTTTGTTTCAGCTGATAAGGCCAACAATACATCATCACCAACCTACCAGAAGTGTATATCAACTCTCCAGGCTAATATCACAATTTTTCTTTTCATCTTTTTTGGAGTATAATTGCTTTACAATGGTGTGTTAGTTTCTGCTTTATAACAAAGTTCATCAGTTATACATATACATATGTTCCCATATCTCCTCCCTCTTGCATCTCCCTCCCTCCCATCCTCCCTATCCCACCCAT
>RJWK010010443.1:0-43683 GCA_004363435.1 Platanista minor | reverse complement strand
TCTTCAATATATGCAAATCAATGTGATACACCATATTAACAAACTGAAGAATAAAAACCATATGATCGGGCTTCCCTGGTGGCGCAGTTGTTGAGAGTCCACCTGCCGATGCAGGGGACACGGGTTCGTGCCCCGGTCCGGGAAGATCCCACATGCCGTGGAGTGGCTGGGCCTGTGAGCCATGGCTGCTGAGCCTGCGCGTCTGGAACCTGTGCTCTGCAACGGTAGAGGCCACAACAGTGAGAGGCCCGTGTACCGCAAAAAAAAAAAAAAAAAAAAAAGAACAAAACCATATGATCATCTCAACAGATGCAGAAAAAGCTTCTGACAAAATTTAACACCAATTTATGATACAAACTCTCCAGAAAGTGGGCATAGAGGGAACCTACCTTAACATAATAAAGGCCATATACTACAAACCCACACAGCAAACATCATTCTCAATGGTAAAAAACTGAAAGCATTTCCTCTAAGATCAGGAACAAGACAAGGATGTCCACTCTCACCACTTTTATTCAACAGTTTTGGAAGTCCTAGCCACAGCAATCAGAGAAGAAAAAAAAATAAAAGGAATACAAATTGGAAATGAAGAAGTAAAACTGTCACTGTTTGCAGATGACATGATACTATACATAGAGAATCCTAAAGATGCCACCAGAAAATTACTAGAGCTAATCAATGAATCTGGCACAGAAATCTCTTGCATTCCTATACACTAATAACGAAAGATCAGAAAGAGAAATTAAGGAAATAATCCCATTCACCATTGCAACAAAAAGAAAAAAATACCTAGGAATAAACCTACCTAAGGAGGTAGAAGACCTGTACTCAGAAAACTATAAGACACTGATGAAAGAAATTAAAGATGACACAAACAGATGGAGAGATATACCATGTTCTTGGATTGGAAGGATCAACATTGTGAAAATGACTACACTACGCAGAGCAATCTACAGATTTAATGCAATCCTTATCAAATTACCAATGGCATTTTTTACAGAACTAGAACAAAAAAATCTTAAAATTTATATGGAGTCACAAAAGACCCCAAATAGCCAAAGCAATATTGACGGGGAAAAAACAGAGCTGGAGGAAGCAGACTCCCTGACTTCAGACTATATCACAAAGCTACAGTAATCAAGACAACATGGTCCTGGCACAGAAACAGAAATATAGATCAATGGAACAGGATAGAAAGTCCAGAGATAAACCCATGCACCTATAGTCAACTAATCTTTGATAAAGGAGGCAAGGATATACAATGGAGAAAAGACAGTCTTTTCAATGAGTGGTGCTGGGACAGCTACATGTAAAAGAATGAAATTAGAACACTCCCTAACACCATACACAAAAATAAACTCAAAATGGATTAAAGACCTAAATGTAGGACTGGACACTATAAAACTCTTAGAGGAAAATATAGAAAGAAGAAGTCTTTGACATAAACCACAGCAAGATCTTTTTTGACCCACCTCCTAGAGTAATGGAAATAAAATAAAAAATAAACAAATGGGACCTAATGAAACTTCAAAGCTTTTGCACAGCAAAGGAAACCATAAACAAGACGAAAAGACAACCTTCAGAATGGGAGAAAATATTTGCAAACAAATCAATGGACAAAAGATTAATCTCCAAAATATATAAACAGCTCATGCAGCTCAATAAAAAATAACAAACAACCCAATCAAAAAATGGCCAACGACCTAAATAGACATTTCTCCAAAGAAGACATACAGATGGACAAGAGGCACATGAAAAGCTGCTCAACATCACTAATTATTAGAGAAATGCAAATCAAAGGTACAATGAGGTATCACCTCACACCAGTTAGAATGGGCCTCATCAGAAAATCCACAAACAACAAATGCTAGAGAGGGTATGGAGGAAAGGGAACCCTCCTGCCCTGTTGGTGGGAATGTAAACTGATACAGCCATTGTGGAGGTTCCTTAAAAAACTAAAAACAGAATTACCACATAACCCAGCAATCCCACTCCTGGGCATATACCCTGAGGAAACCATAATTCAAAAAGACACATGCACCCCAATGTTCATTGTAGCACTATTTACAATAACCAGGTCATGGAATCAACCTAAATGCCCACTGACAGACAAATGGATAAAGAAGATGTGGTACATATATACAGTGGAATATTACTCAGCCATAAAAAGGAATGAAGTTGGGTCATTTGTAGAGATATGGATGAACCTAGAGACTGTCATACAGAGTGAAGTAAGTCAGAAAGAGAAAAACAAATATCATGTTTTAATGCATATATGTGGAATCTAGAAAAATGGTACAGATGAAAGCATGCAAGGCAGAAATAGAGACACAGATGTAGAGAACAAACATATGGACACCAAGAGGGGGGAAGTGGAGGTGGGGGGTGGGATGAATTGGGATATTGCGATTGACATATAAAGAGTAATATATATAAAATAGATAACTAATTTTTATGAATAAATAAATAAATAAATAAAATAAATTGGGTATCTCAACCCACAGTGAGAAATACATTTACTCAACCCAATACATGCAAGCATACAATCACACATGCTTATACAGATGAATTTGAAACAAAAGTTTCACAAAAGTTACCCTTAGTTTAAACGATCCATACTGATACATTCTTTCTCTACTCTGTCATTCTGTTAAAAAACTGATTGTGATCCCTTAATGGTTCAACACCTATAGTTTGAAAAACATTGATCTAAACTTTGTCCAGCTTTTCTTTTTTTTTTAACATCTTTATTGGAGTATAATTGCTTTACTATGGTGTGTTAGTTTCTGCTTTATAACAAAGTGAATCAGCTATATGTATACATATATCCCCATATCTCCTCCCTCTTGCGTCTCCCTCCCACCCTCCGTATCCCACGCCTCTAGCTGGACACAAAGCACCGAGCTGATTTCCCTGTTTGGCCAGCTTTTCTATTTAAACCTTAAAGTCACAGAGGGTCTGGTTATGCCCATTTCCTTGGACAACAGAAGTAAGGTTAATCCTCTTTAGGTGGCTACATTTAGAGGCCCATGGGCCCTGTTCCCAGAATCAGGAAGTCATGCTCAGTGGTTTAAAGTGATGGACTCTTCAGCAAAGCCCCAGCGTCACCCTAGCACAAGTGATTTCAAGGCACTAATACCCCCTCTTAGAGTGGGAGCCTACTTTCATTGATTATAAGTGATTTTCTGGCACAGCTGTTGCTAAAGAGAAAAAATAACATCAGATCTCTTCTGATCTCAACAACAACAATAATAGGCACTACTTTAAAAAAATTATGTAGTATTTGAAATAAAAATAGCAGTTACCTTTGGGGCATGGTGACTGGAAGGAAAGAGGAAGAAAACTTCTGTTACTTGACTTCTGGCTACTTGGGTGTGCTCAGTGTGTAAAAGTTCAGTACACACCACTTAATCCCCAAAACATCTCTATGATCTTAAATGCCCATCAAGAACTGAATTTTAAATACACTGTGGAATATTCAGACAATGGAATACTATACAGTAATGTGCATGAAGAATTTATAATTACATACAATGGAAGAATCTCTGAACATAGTGTTAAGGAAAGATGCCAAATACAAAATAGTACGTGTTACATGACTCCATTGACATGAGGTACAAGGCATGCAAAGCTAATCTGTGCCATTAGGCATTAGAAAGGTCGGTACTTTGAGACATAATGACAGGAAGAGAGCACAGGAGTATGTCTGGAGTCAGGGAAATGTTCTGTTTCATGATCAAGGTGCTGGTTACATGGGTGTGTTAAGTTTGTGAAACTTCAGTGTAGCTTAAAAACTGCAACAACTTAAAGAGAAAATAGTTACTATTTCCATTCACAGATGGGGAGTCTGAGTTTCTGAGAGTTGATGATTTGGTCAAGGTCACACATTCTTTAAGCAGCAGAGCCAGGTTTCAATCCAGGCTACCTGCCTCCAGGCCCAGGTGCATAACTTTCTGAGGAATTCCCTTTACTCCACATGCTCAGCAGCATTTGGTGTTGTCAGATTTTTGGATTTGGGCCATTCTAATAGGTGTGTAGTAGTATCTTTACCACTCTAGGTAGCATATATCTTGGTATGTGTTCCATACGTATTTGAAAAGAGTATGTGTTCTGTTGTTAAGTGGAGTGTTTTGTAAATGTATGTTTGATCTTGCTGGTTAATGGTCTTGTTGAGTTCTTCTGTATCCTTCCTAGTTTCTTGTCTACTTGTTCAATCAGTTGTTGAGAGACGGATGTTGAAATCTCCAACTGTAATTGTGAACTTGTCTATTTATTTTTGCAGGTCTATCAGTTTTGGCTTCACATATTTTGTAGCTCTGACAGTTGTGCATGTGTTTGTTTTAATACACAGACTGTGAAGAGAGACTTAGTTAAAATAAGGGCATGAACTTTGTTCTATGGAGTGATAAGCTGATATGACTATGCCAGGCACTTGGGAAGGACAAGCACTGAGAGTACATAGGGCAAAGGCAAGTGCTTACTTCACTGGATAAATCATCACTTCCCAGACACCTCTCAATTTTGCTATTTTCTGACTGAAATCTCTGAAATGAATCTCTTATAATAGAAGTCTCCAAGTTCTGCCATGTCATTTATTATATTATCTTTTTTTTTTTTTTTTTTTTTTGGCTGTGTTGGGTCTTTGTTGCTGTGCACAGGCTTTCTCTAGTTGTGGCAAGCAGGGGCTACTCTTCATTGCAGTGCACGGGCTTCTCATAGCAGTGGTTTCTCTTGTTGCGGAGCACGGGTTCTAGGCATGTTGGCTTCAGTAGTTGCAGCACGCAGGCTCAGTAGTTGCAGCACGTGGGCTCAGCAGTTGTGGCTCGCAGCTCTAGAGCACAGGCTCAGTAGTTGTGACGCACGGGCTTAGTTGCTCTGCAGCATGTGGGATCTTCCCAGACCGGGGTTTGAACCCATGTCCCCTGCATTGGCAGGCAGATTCTTAACCAGTGTGCCACCAGGGAAGTCCCTATTATGTTATCTTGAAATGGAGTCAGCCCCAAGTTTCTTAGTAAGGGCTCTTAAAAATGAGTTTCTAAATTTATAATTTAAACAATCAAAAACTAATAAAAGAAGTATCATTGTCATATGTTATATATCACTTTCCCCAGACTACTTCTCCTACTTCCACATAGTATATTATCACTTACACTGAAAAAGGTATAATCCTAAAGATGTGAACATCTTTCAGAGGGGTAGATTTCCTTCCTTTCCATGTGTTGGGAAGACATTTTCCTCTACCTTTTTAGGTTCTTCTGGCTGGTCTAAGAATTAAATTGACATAATACAAATTAACAGAAGAAAATCACATAAAAGTTTAATAACATGTATACAAGGGAGAGACCCAGGAAAACTGAGTAACTGGCCAAAATAGCCTAAACTCTCACCTTAAATACCATCTTCAGTTAAAGACAAAAGAGGAAGTTGGGGGTAGGGGTTTGGGGATTCTTAGGGGAGGAAGGCAATTCATATGGAGATGAAAAGCAAATGTTTGGTAAATAAATGTTTACTGGGCCATGCAGAGACAGTGGGGCACAGCGTGGACTCTGATCTCTAGGTCCCGCCTAGTTTCCACACACACACTTAGCCCATATTCTTTGCAGATATCTCTGGTGATAGCTCTATTCTGAAAACAAGCCCTTTATTTAAATTCCTTGGGCAGCTAAGGGGGAGGCAAAAAGAAAGACTAAGAAAGGCTTCCTGAGTCTTCTGTTTTCTGATTGTCTTCAGCTAGAAAAAGTCTGCGTGCCAAAGAGATTCTGAGGGGGCACACTTTCCTATCCATGATAATGACACAATAAACGTCTTTCATACAAATGTGTATGTGCAATGTGCCACCCTTGTGACTTTTTTGCTTTCTCATTTAATATAATATTCTTTAGGAAATGAGTTGAAACTATGGATAGAGTATTTGTATTGAACTTGAAGTCAGAAGAAAGTTTTGGATAGCTGGGGTTGGAGGCCTTTGGTATCTACCTTAGTGAAGTCTCTCTCCCTAACTTCCCTTAGAAAAACCCATCTCTCTGGGCTTACTGTGGTCAAGGCGGCCGGCCTGGACTAAAAGGAGCAGATACGCTGTATCAGACACGTCTTATATAAACAGCCGTGCTGCCATTATGAAAGCCGTGCAAGCTTAAATCAGCTTTGTCAGGGCTTCTCTGATGCTGATACCCCTGGGGACTTGTTTCATGAAGGGCTGTTAACTCTCCAAGTGGCAACCTTTGTTCAGAAGAGGCCAGGAACCTATGGATATATGCTTCCCTCTTCCTCCCCTGAGTGAATAGGGTTTTTTTTTTAGCTTTTTTAAAATTTAATTTATTTAATTTATTTTTTTGGCTGCACCCGGTCTTAGCTGCAGGATCTTTGCTGAGGCATGCAGAATCTTTCGTTGCAGCGTAGGCTCTTCATTGTGGCGTGCAGGCTTCTCTCTAGTTACGGCATGCGGGTTTTCTCTCTCTAGTTGTGGCATGCGAGTTCCAGGACATGTGAGCTCTGTAGTTTGCAGCACGTGGGCTCTTTCGTTGAGGCACGCAAACTCAGTAGTTGTGGTGCAAGGGCTTAGTTGCCCCACAGCATGTGGGACCTTAGTTCCCCGACCAGGGATCAAACCCACGTCCCCTGCACTGGAAGGCGGATTCTTTACCTCCGGACCACCAGGGAAGTCCCAAGTGAATAGTTTTGAGGCATGCTTCATGATTCTCAAAAGATTCGCAAAATAACTGGTCACCCTTAGGAGTAACCAACCCATAGGGATAATGCATTCCTGTATTGGTTTTCTCTTCTTCCCTTTTTTACTCTCATCCCTCATTCCACGTTCCTAGGTATCACATTTCTACATCAACTAAGGGTACACAAGCCTTTGTCTCAGCCTCTACTGCTAGCAACAATCTACCAGCACTCCTCTTTAGACCTGTTATTGAATAGCTATTAATGTGGTAGCAGTGATGATTGTTACAGGTCTTATTTACTAACATCATCTCAGCTATATTTTCTTCAAATTAAATTATCCTATTCTTAGCCAAGTTCCCAGTAGATTACCATTCACAATCCATGTTCATTTTTACTGCATTTCTTTATCTTGTGTTTCATTTCTACACCTCAAACTGAAGAACCCCTCACACGAATAAGTCACATAAAAGAGGTCTGAGTAATGCCTGGTATGGTGGGTTTGTTTCTGCAGGGATGTTTGTGCATGGACCCCCATGAATATCCTAACTATGTGGACACAGAAAATCTGAGTTTCTGGGTTCCATGAAGACCACAGTGGGAGCAGCAGGCTTTCAGGGACCTACTTACTCTACAAGGCTTCCTGCTCACCTCGCTCTGTCCTTCCTCACTTGTTGGCTCCTCTTGGGATCTATAGCTGTTTTTGAAACTAGCCTATTTTTGTCCCTTGTTTATCTCTCCTCTGCCTTATAGCACCTGCTTGCTCACAGTGTCCATTTTATGATCATAGCTATAGGGCTTGTTCTGACTCAAGGCCTCTCTACTCTTGTCTCCTCCCTGGTCGCCCTGACAGTTACTACATCACGGCTGCTCCGTGTGCTTCCTTTCAACATCTACTTCTGTTGTCCTCAAAACCTATTTCACTATTTCCCAATGAGATGGGAGGGGAGAGGGAGATGGAGAGGGAGAGGGGGAGGGAAGGAGAGAGTCTCATTTCATCTTTTTGTGCTGAGTCATGTCATAGGCTGCCGATCAGCCCATAAAACAGCTCTCTCTGATAAAGCTTAGAAAACCCAAAATGTTATATTTGTAATCCTTATTATAATCTCAAAAGATTCAGAAAATATACAGTTTGTACAGGCATCCTAAAGCATTTTTTTTATTGTGGAAAAATAGACATAACATAAAAATCACCATCTTAACCATTTGTAAGTGTAGGGTTCAATGGCATTAAGTACATTCACATTGTTGTGCAATCATCTACCCATTGTAGGGCGAGGGGTAAATTCCCCCTCTACCTCTCTTGAGTTCTTGTGGTTGGACTAATAAATAATAAAATTAACAAAAGGTAGATTAGCAGGAGAAAAAGAAACACATTTTAATTTATGCACATGGAAGTCCCATAGAAATGGACTTAAGAAGTGGCCAAAGTAGGCAGCTTTCATACTTTTTAGAAAAAATTTTTTTAATTTGTGAGGACTTGACAGGACAAAGAAACTTAGCTTTTGGGTGGTTAATTAGTGAAGAATCTAAATAGAGTTTGGGCTTGAGGTAGTAAATTAAAGTTAGTAACAAGGTTTGTTATTAACACAGGTTTCTTGGCTCCAAATTCCCTATCTTTGGTGATAAGGGTATCCTCCTACCTCCAGATGTAGAGGATACACCCTTCATATGAGAGATTTATTTTCTGCTTTTTTTAGCTGGACAGAGGAGGGTCAGAGTTTCCTTCTTGAATTGGCTGCTTTCCAAGCAACTTCAATTCAAAATAATCAATATGCCACTGTGGCATGTTTTGGGGTGGTCCCCCCTGAGTCCTAACACCATCTTTAGAGTTTCTTCATTAACCCAAACTGAAACTCTGTACCCATTAAACAGTAACTTTCCATTGGCCCTATCCCATAGCATCTTGCCTGCCTTAGCTGAGTTTATCCCATTCTGACTTGGGATAGCGTTAACCTGTCATTAACCTTCTTTTTTGTGTGATTGCCTGAGCGTTTTCCCTTTAGGAACTAGAAGCTGTGAGTTTAGTAAAACAATGCTAGCTGTGTTGGATTTGGGCACTTGTTTCTCAGTGAGTGGGTAGACATCTAAGCTGAGGAGTCATGGGCTGAAAAAGAAAAGAGAAACAAAAAAATATTTTTATTCTCAATAACAGGCATGATGAGTTCCATTTTTCAACTAAGAATACTGATGTCCAGAACATTTGCTGGTGGTCACAATGTCAGAGTGGCTGAGTCCAGACCAGGGGCTTGTTCCCTTTTCACTCCCAGCATCCCTGCCTTTTGGTTCCATTCCATCCAAGAGGCCGTATTTTCAAAGTTCTGGATGACTACTTGGTGCTGGGCTCCAAGGGAGACAGAGATAAAAGAAGCCAGAGATTTTGCTTTCAAGGCGTTCAGTCTTAAAGCTTCATTTAAACATTGGTGGCTCCAGGCCAATTCTTAACTGCTCCTGCTGTCATCTACCCAGACCTCAGTTGAAAGAATCACTGGAGGAGGTAAAACAGTGAAAAGGTGAATTGTCTTTAGACAGTGTTGATGATGTAAGGAAATGGTCTGTAGTCCACTCTACAATGAAAAGGAATGACATATTTAAGAGCCAGTCCTTCTAGTGCACTTAAAATGTCATTTGATTTAAAAAGGTAAATGTACTACAGGTTTTGGGGGAAATGTATATTCAGCTTTCAAAGCCCTTTAATCCTCTGGACTCAATGGCTGTGTTTAAGGAAGTGCAGTCCTGACAAGGCTGTGTCTGCCAAGCAGGCTGTGGGGAGCTGCTTGGGTCACTGCTTGCCTTACTTTTTCAGCAGGTGTTTTGCTTGGCACACGGGTCTCCCTCATGGAAAATGGCTCACCCTGCAGGTCCTTATGTAACTCTTCCCCTCAAGGCAAACCCTATCCCCACCTTTTCACACTTTGGCTCTTGTAGCCCACGGTTTATTTCAATCTTTCACTTCCTATAGGGTTCAGAGCCAGAGCCACAGCTGCCATGAAGAGCTCCTCTCCCAATCCAACCTGTGGGGATTTCCTCCTTAGACATACTTTTAAGTTAACTGTACCTTTCACTTAAAAACATAGAGACAGCAGAGCATAACGGCTAAGACTTCAAGCTCTTTACTCAGGCTTTGGATTCAAATTTGCTACTTACTGGGCAAGTTCTTTAACCTATCTCAGCTTCAATTTTTTCATCTGAAAATGGGGATAATATTAATAACCTCAAAGGTTAAGTTAACCCTTGTAAAAGTGCTTGGAGCAACCCAAATGTTCACCAACAGACAAATGGACAAAAAAAATGTCATAGAAACATATAATGGAATATTATTATTCAGCCTTAAAAAGGAATGCAATTCTGATGCATGCTGCAACATGGATCAACCTTAAACCATTACACTTAGTGAAATAAGCCAGATACAAAAGGACAAATATTGTATGAGGTCCCTAGAATAGTAAAATACATAGAGACAGAAAGTAGAGCAGGAGTTACCAGAGGCTGGAGGGAGGAAAGAAAGGTGAGTTATTGTTTATTAGATGCAGAGCTTCAATTTGGGTTGATGAAAAAGTTCTGGAGATGGAAAGTGGTAATAATTGCACAGCAATGTGAATGTATGTAATGTCACCGAACTGTACACTTAAAAATGGTTAAAGTGGTGAATTTTGTTATGTATATTATACCACACAAAGGTTAAAAGAAGTATATTATACCACAATAAAAATGTTTTTAAAGGAACAGGGTCTGATACATAGTAAATTTTCTGTTTTATTTGTGGTATCTCTCTTTTTTTTTTTTTTACATGATTTATTGTGTGAAGCTCTCTTATACCAAGTAATAATAACTACCATGTATGCCAATTATGTTTTTTGGGTTTTTTTGGTTTGGTTTTTTTTTTTCTTTTGCGGTACGTGGGCCTCTCACTGTTGTGGCCTCTCCCGTTGCAGAGCACAGGCTCCGGACGCGCAGGCTCAGCGGCCATGGCTCACGGGCCCAGCCGCTCCGCGGCATGTGGGTTCTTCCCAGACCAGGGCACGAACCCGCGTCCCCTGCATCGGCAGGTGGACTCTCAACCACTGCGCCACCAGGGAAGCCCCTGTGGTATCTCTTACATTGTTGCCTAATGTTCTCTAACTCTTGCATTTTGATTCTGCACTCAGTTTGATGCCACCTCTCCAACTTCAGAGCAAGGACCGTGTCATACTTTGGCTTGTCCTTCACTGTTCCTGCTGATGTATCTTGCATATAGTTGGACCCTGTGATTCATTGACTGATTAGTGCAGATTCCAAATAACCTGTGTTAAAATAAAATAATGTGACCCATGCTTTCATGCTAATGGAGTGGATCTCAATGTTTTCTCTGTGGGAGGCTGTTAGCATGGTGACTAAGAGCCAGAATTTGGAGTCAGTCTATCCTAGATTTGAGTTTCAGTTTTGCCATTTGTTAACTCTGTGCCTTTGGAAAGTCAGTCAGTCTTCTCAGCTTCTGCTCACCTGTGATAGGATAAATAATATCTATTTTCCCATATGTTCTGGGATAATAAAAATGAAATAACATATGTGAGAACATGGCCCAACCTGAGAACCCAATAATTAGCAGTTAATACAAATATTTCTTATCCTAAGCTTTACTACTACCTTAGTTTCATCACTCTGAGAGTCAATTTCTGAAACTGACCTTTCAGTTAAAGCAAATGCCAATCCCTGGACTACTGTGGGCATTTCTGCAATGAAGGACAATGTCTTAAGAGCATAACATCTCAGGAGGATTGTGGGACTTTCTTTGCTCCCCAGGCCCAGCAGTCTCAGATATACCAGGAAGATTCTAAAAGCCCAGCAGAGTGAGAAAAGAGGCTTTCTCAACTCAGAGGTAGCTCCCTCTTAATACAGGCAACCAGTTTTCAGAGTGAATGGTTGCTCAGAATCCTTAGTGGAAGCAATGCAGGCAAAGATAGAGCCAAAAGCCTGGGTCTCTCTCTAAAGTCCGGAGTAGACTGAGAGACAGGAGCAGTAGAGCTATTGGCCCACGCAACATTAAAGGGCAGTGAACATGTAAAGACCAGGTACTTTGCTCAGAGACTGAACGTGGTTAACAAAAATGGTGGCCACTGTGGATGACGTTGAAGACATCCAGGAGAAGAAGCAGAGTGGAAGCCACAAAGATGAAGCCCTGAAAACTGAGTTTTCTTCTGTAGCAGGAACCAGATCTGGGCAGGTTGAATCTTGTCCTCCCTGAAACACCTTAGGGGGTTTATTCCAGAGAGAGCCTTAAGGCATTCTCTCTTAGCCCAGGGGAAGGGCAAGTGGTCATACCTCAAGGTGAGTGTTGGCAAACAAAGGAAATTCTCTTGGAATTGCCATTCCAGGAAGTCGAGAAGTCTTGACCAACTAAAATGTAATCGTGGAATGGAATGTGAAACCTTGATTTTACAGCACCTGATGTGACTCCAGGATACAAAGCAGAGAGAGCGAGCGAGCCAAGAAGGAAGGAGGGTAGCAAACACTCTTGTGGTTCAAGAGACCACACTTGAAGTGGAGCAGTTATGAAACAAGAAGCAGAAAACTAGAAGCGCGCTCTTACACAAAGTACTTCCACCTGATGGGCAGCCACTGCCACCCATCCTCTGCCATCTGTCAACATCCCTTTCACTGTCATGCACCTGACGGTACAAAGGTACCCTGTTATGTATCAGTTACTGCCTCAAACAGGGACAAATTCTGTTTTCCTGCCCATGGAAAATATTTGAAACTAATCTTCCAGATAACTTTACATTTCAAAGCCTCTTTGTCTGAATTATGAATCTTCTATCGGTCATTACCTACAACTTGAGAAATGTCACCCTAATCCAACTTCAGGAGATGTTTATCTGTCTTGAACTGAGGACCTGTCTTGAACAGTGAGGAAATACACACACACACACAAACACACAGATACCAATAGACCATAGAGTATATGACTGTAACTATGAAATAAAAGTTCAGGGAGAAAGAATCTAAAGGTTCACCAAAATATTTACAAAGGTTATAATCATTTTCTTCTTCGTATTTAATACGTATTTGTATCCCCCCCCCCACCCCACTCCCACCCCCACCCCCCAATGCAGGAGCCGCTTCTCCATTCCAAGCAAAACATCTCTCTCTGAGCCAGGGGTGGGTAGAAGTCTTTGTGGGATCAGCAATGGCTGTCTGTTACTTAAATGGTGGCCTTGAAGCCCATGGGGAGCAATGAGCTCCTTAGAAGAAAGGTGTGATAATTCAGGTGATCCTAAATTATATTTTAATTTCATAATAGAAACAATAAAATTCTAAGAGCTTCAAAAACACATTCTTACCCTTTTCAAGCAAATGTTAAATTACCAAGATAACTCAGGTTTTATTCTCTTCTATTACATGTGATTAGCACTGGGAATACTGTCAATTGAATTCAGCATCTATTCATCACTTACTATACACAACACAGTTTGAAGGAGTGCAAAGCTGAACTGAAATCTAGTGGAAGAGAAAATACAAGTACATAAATAACAATATCACAGATCAGAATACAATCGATTCAGCAAAGGCAGTTATAATGCTCTAGGATGCTCATAATAACTTTTTATACTTTCTGAATCCTTCAGAGCCATTAGGAGGTTTACAAATATAACTATTTGGATTTTCTAAGCAGTCAAGTATTTTATCATTACATTAAAGAAATTCATGAAAAAAATTCACTGGATCAATTAAGGTTTTCTATGAGCAACATTTCTTTTATTCGATTTAATTTTCAGAGTTCAGTGTCTCACAGAGTCTATGATGATCATTTTGAGCTGCTATAAGAATTTTAACTAGTTCTTTGAGTTGTTAACATTTTCTTTTCAGTAGTTGTGCTCAGATATACTATTTGCCTTTGGTTCTATACCAGCAAAGGTTTTTTCTATGTGAAACTTATCCCACTAAGATATGCTTGATTTTTTTGTTTGTTTTTTTGTCTTTTTCTTGCGGTATGCGGGCCTCTCACTGTTGTGGCCTCTCCCGTTGCGGAGCACAGGCTCCGGACGCGCAGGCTCAGCGGCCATGGCTCACGGGCCCAGCCGCTCCGCGGCATGTGGGATCTTCCCGGACCGGGGCACGAACCCGTGTCCCCTGCATCGGCAGGCGGACTCTCTACCACTGAGCCACCAGGGAAGCCCAGAATTTATTACTAAAAGATCTCTTATTTCAAAGACTTTCAAATCTTGACCCCAGCCACACTTCTAGACTTATCATCAGTCAATTTATTTAACAAATATTCATTAGGTCCACTCTGTGCCAAGTGCTTGTTGCTCCCTGAGGACACAACGGTGAGCAACACCAGATCCAGTCACTGACCTCGCTGAGCTTCATCTGGGACATGCTTTCTTGCCCCCCACTGAATTCTGAACCCCAAGCCACTCTTCACTCTCCAGATAGGCTTTATGCTTTCTTCTCTCTAGGCTTGTCCTCAACTGGAATGTATTTTCCTTCCCCATAGTCACCTGTTGGTTATTCAAAAGGCCAGATATAAGGCTTGCTTCCTCCAAAATGGCTCCCAGATTCCCCCAACTCGGATTAATTCACTTATACTCCAAAGGCCATTGCTACTTCTGTTATAACTCATCATGGTACAGAGAAAAGACCATAAATTTTGAAGCTAAAAAACACTGGGTTCAAGGCCTATTTCTGTTCACTTACCACACAAACGAGACCAAAGCCTGTTTGGTTCTTCAAAGCCTGTTTTCTCCGTCTGTAAAATGGAGATAATAGTGTCTATCTCACAGATTAAATAATACCTACAGCAGTAATATAATGGCACCAAAGATGATCCATCTTTTATGTTACCTGTTTATAGAAATGGCTGATTATTTTATCCCTTTAGAATTGTTAAAGGGAAATAGGCCATAATAGATATAGTCTTTCCCCATGGCAATATAGCTTTTCCTGTTATTTGAGTTGAATTTGCTGTCATATATTTAATTCCTACCCTGAACCAGCCATATGCATATAATCTCATTTAATCATCCCCAATCCTATGAAGTATACACTATCTCCCATATTGATACTGTCTATTAGCAATCGACATTGATTTCCACCCTCTTCTATGCTTTCCCCTGTATTCAAGGGACTGGAAGCTCAAGAACTATATTTCTGGATGTAATTTAAATGCCTCAATAAGACACACTCAAAATATTTTGGAAAGGGAGGGGAGATCAAATGCATTCTTCTAAAAGAGGTGTAAACAGACACGGCGGCTTTAGCAGATATGAGATTTTGCAGGTCTGGCCAGACTCTTTGTTCTGCTAGTAGTGCCCAGGCTTGAGGCTATTTTTTCCAATAACTCCAGATAGAGAAAATTTGGAGAAGAACTCTACTTGGCCCAATTTGTCTCCCATATCCATCCCTTGACAAACTACTATGGCCAGGAAAACAAAGTTCCCTAAGAATATGGCAGCTTCCATTCAAATATTGTGGCCGCCGAAGGTAAAGGTATAAGTTCCCCCAAGTAAGTGGAATAACACAGACAAGGCCACTGAGGAATCATCTTATCCCAAGTCTCCCCCAAATCAGTCTTGTATGCAGGTAGTTTATTTGAGAAGTAATCCCAAGGAGCAAGATTGAGGGTCTGGAGGAGTAAAACAGAGAAGGGAAAAAATAACCCCCAAATTCCATGATGTATTATTGATTTAGCAGCCACACTGGGTAGCTGGTGCACAATTCTGCCAGTGTGTATTATTATTTTAGCATGCTAACTTGCCTGAGGGAAGGGACGGTTTCAAGTTTCTTGCCATAATGGCTCTTCACAGGTTGGGAAACCAATGTGAGGGTTCTCCCAGCTACTAACTGTATACATCCCAACTGCATACTCAGAAACCACAGAAATAACCACAGGGTAGATCCAATAGATCCACTGAACCCATCTGAGACACACTGAACTCCATTTCTAACCCGGCCTCCCTATGACCCCTTTCACCTGGAGGATAATGAAGGTACTTCAAGACCCTTGAGTCAGTATGAACACAGAACCATAGTCCCTATATTCAGCAGTTCTTTAAAAGTCTGAGGAGTCCCTTTTTGTCAGTATATATTAACCCTGATAAACCTTAGATCCCCTTTGGGAAGGATCATGGGAATGTTTGCCATATGTACTTGCAGTAGCATTGCACTGTCTTTCCTCAAGGGGATCCACCTCTCCTTCAATGAGTGGGCTTTGGGTCTGTGAAAGGACATATTTGGAAACAGGGTAAGGGACTCTTTTCCTCTGAAGTGAAAGCTGGTGAAGGTTTTCCTGTTCACCAGCTTTTGATTTTTTCTTTTTCTGCAAGTCAAATAACATTATGATTGGCTCTCCATCTCCCTCTGCCCAGGGAATACCATGACTTATTAGTTATTGCTACTGATTCCTGAGGGTCAAGGCATATTGACTCCTATTACAGGTAGCTTTGATGCCCATTAAGGTTTAGGTCCCCTTTATTCTGAGTTAAGTGCTGCCTTTGGCCTCTGCCATTCCAGAATCCTATCATCTCCTTGATATTAGTAATCTCAATTCCCTTGCAACACCTTCTTCTCTCAACCCCAGCCTAAATGGGTTAATTATCACAGAGCTTCTTAAATTAACTGGTGCTCCTTAGCAATGTATTCCTCATTGCTTTAGTGAAAGAAGTGTCCTCTCGGTTCTCCCAGAGAACATTGTCAAGTGCCAGTTTTTCTGATCATACATAATAAGTTTATTCTAATATTTTTACCTCTTTGAATCTTTGGCTTCTTTCCTCAGTACTTTGCCAAGGCTGTTCCAGCATATCCACCTCGTTCATAGTAGGCTCTTATCGTGTACAAGCCTCAAAGATCCATCTTAGCAGCGTGTTAGACGGGTTCCTTGTGTCGTTGCCAGAACATTGAGCTCCTCTAAGTCATGGAAGAGTGCTCCCGTGTCAATAAACTATACTCCACGCAGCTTTATAGCCCCACCTGCCACCACCATCCCAGATCCAGTATCCTCAAGATCCCTATACATGTGTTCTCCTGAAATATTCATACACAACAGGTCCTGAAACTTCTTTGGCACATAGTCTACTTCCTCCCTAAGCAAGAACTGTATTTCTGCTCTGGGACTAGCTGAGCTTTTACTATAGTTATCGGTCTGAAGGCAATGAGGGAAAGCAGATCAGACCTTGAGGAAGATAAGCGTAACATTGAGAAGAACCTGCCTCAGGTATGTTTTTTTTCAAGTGTCTCCAGACAAGGGACTGTTGCTTTCTTCTACAAAGGTCAAGAACTAGTGAAGAGAGGGTTGGTGCCAGTTGCCACTATGGAAAAAAGCAGTCTATCCCATTTACTGTAGATCTGTGAGAAGTCGGTTTGGCTCTCTAGGACATTGGCATGGACATCCAATACTCCTGGTAAGGTTTGTGCCATGTGGGAAGTTAAAAAAAAAAATATAAAATCCTAACATAAGAACAAACTAAATATATATAATCAAGCTTATAAAATACTCCACAAAAGAGAGGACACCAAACAGATAGGACTAAAATATACCTTGCAGTGGAGTCATTTTATTCAGACACGGGAGTCAAGGTGAAGACCCTGAGTAAGCAGAAGGGTTTGACTACATTTTTTGCATTTTGGTTAAAGATGGACTCTTGGAAATGGAAGTGCTTTTCATTGAAATTACAGTCAAAGTTTCCTTGACAGCACTTCTAGAAGCAGTCCCCCTTAATAAGCCCTCTAATCTATAGTAACTCCCAACCACATGGAGAAGGCAATGTGTTTGTGGATGTCTATGTATGTAAACAGGTGAGCAGCTATGAATAAAATTTAGTGAATTTAGAATTTCGTGTATATGGTAATTTGCTTGAAGTCATTTAAAATCTAGCTTAAGGAAGAATTTGTATACAATTTTTATACACAATCTGTATTTTAACTGAAAGCATTCAATATTGAGGAATTTGCTGAATTTGCCTGAAAACATTCTTTTCAATAATTTTGTTGTATTGAAAGCAGTTTAAGAAAAGCTATTTGGACTTATTGTTTTAGGAACATTTGTGCCCTCCACAGAAGAATTCAGTATTGTGATGCCATCTTAAGCCTTTCCCTGCTAGGAGGGAATCAATTCCCTACTGCGTGACACAGGGGTAGGGCTTACCTAGGTAATTAAATTTTTTGCTTGGAGCTGGAATGGGGTGAAATAAGCTTTAAGTTATGGAATTTGGAATAAAGAGGGGAGCCAAGACAGTGTCTTGGACAAAGATGGGTCTGGGAACCAAAGGAAAGACCTAAATATTAACACATACTAAAGGAGCAATCTTGCTTATGGTAAAGGAGGGTGTTTGTAAGGTCACCAGTCCGACTGGAACAGAAATATCAGAATTGCTTAATCTGGTTTTTAATACAATGTAAATATTATCTTCTCTTTTAGTGAAAGCAGTTTGATAGGAGATCATCTAAGATGTCTAATCACTGACATCTGCAAAGGGTGAAGAGTTCAGGGACAACAATCAGTATTTGCCCTATAATCTTGCATATTTTTGTAACATGCTTTATATATGTTTCTCATTGTTCACATATGTACTACTTGTCTCCCAACTAATCTGAAAGTCTTTCAAAGGGAAGGACCAGAGTACTAATTTTTCAGTAAACAACCCCATGCCTATTACTGTCTCATAAAATAGTCATTTGACTAAATATTTTCCATAATTCAGAATATTGCAAAAATGTTCTAGTTTTGCTTTTAGATTAAAGTTGATCCTGTTGCTAAGAATTGTAACAGACATTCTGCATTGAAATTAATTTGCCTATGTATCAGAAAGTGTGTCTTGACTTTGGAGCAGACAGACTATGGTATTCGTTTACTTATCAGGCATATAAATTCAACCTCTATAAGATCATCTTAAATGCACAAGGAGAAGAATACTATTTACCCTGGAGGATTATTATGACTATTCAATGAGGTAAATGCTGATTAACAAACACTTTTTAAATACCTATTATGTGTTAGAATTATCATACTGGGCAGTGGGGATAGAATGAAGGGAACATTTTATAAGGTACTTCACATTCCATAGCACAGGGATTTAGAACCCTTGTACCTCTAAAGAATTTTAGAGCTCAGACGGAATGAAAAGATCATCTTGATAAGTATCTTCACCTGTCAGACAAGTAAACAAGGCCAAGGGAGGGTAAATGAATTGAACAAAATTACAAACAGTTCAGCTGCAGGGTTAGAGTTATTATCTAGGTCTCCTTGCTCCTGGTCCTTTGTTTGTTTTGCTATACCTTGTCAACTTTAATAACACAATGGCCAGTTATTTTACCAGCAAAAGCAAGTTTACTTGGGAACTGAAAGAGGAATTGCAATTTAGGATATGAGAACTATGGCAGACCATAGGCAAATCCAGAGAACAAGGAAGGGAATCTTGCTTTCATAGGGAAAAGGGGGAGCTGGGATGAGCTGTATAACCAAAGAGTCCATTGGAGAAAGCTGGGAGTACAAAGTTAGAAGCTTCTCATTAGTTGGGCTGCTATAGCCTCTGATTGACTGGGCTGTTGGGCAGAGAGAAGTTTTCTTATACCTGCTGGGTAGTAAAGTAGTCGACACTTTCCTGTCAGAGATGTAGCTGTACATCTCTTCCTGTTTGGAGTAATTTATGATGCATGGCTGAGAGTGAGAGCTCACCATACAGGCCTGTTCCAACTCCAATTTTAGCTGAAGTTTCTTTAATTAATTCTACATTTCCTCCTTTTGGTCAAGATCTTTCCTCTCAGGATTGTTGACCAAGTCAGGACCTCTGCATGTAGTGGTTTGTCCCTTCCTGCCAGGAAAGACCTTCCCTAATATCATGTCCCATATCAAAGGGAAAGTACACAAGTCAGAAACCTCATGAGGCTGCATCTGAGTAACAAGGAAAGTAGTAGGGAGAACTCTCAGGAGGTTTTTGTTAAAAGTCCATTTTAAGTCAAGGTTGTAAGTGTTAGAAATTATCTCAAAGCAATGAGCTAACATCACCTTATTAGGCATGTCATTTTTACAAAGGCTTGACAAGCAATAGATGCAGAACTTAACAAGCATAGACAGCAGAATTTAAAGCAACATAATAAACCAGTTTGCAAGATGGTTCTAAACCGGGAACCCAGACCAGAAGGTAGCCAGGTGAATAAATCAAAAGACAGTAGGTTGTCTGGTAAAAGTTGCTGTAACCAGTGTGTTTGCTCTTTAATTTTATGTAATTTGGTCTCTACTATCTCAGAGGCTTTTATCCAAGTGCAACAAGAGGTGTTTGCTATTGCACAGACACCTCCTTGCTCAGCAGATACGTTATCAAGGGCTATGTGGGTATCTAAAACCACTTTAGCCAATGACTGAGCAAGGACCATTGCTGAGCTGAAACTGTGTTGGCTACAGAGTAAGCTAACTTTCCTAATATCAGGGAGAGGCTCTTGATCATTTGTTCATTGGCACTCACTCCAATCCATGGAAGAAAGCTCTCCCTGTGGAGACAAAGCCAGAATTATGTACACCTCCCAGAAGTTCTCACTTAAGGCAGTTATAGAGGCTTAATGGTACAGACCAATGAGAGGCTTCTGTTCAGTTACGTAGGGAGAATAGGACAGTGAATACAACAGAGGCACATTGTTCTTGTAATCTCCAGCTGAAAGCTATCAAGGCAATGGGTTGCCCAAGCATAAAGACCACTCCCCAGACTTCCACATGTGAAGGTATAACCAGTGGGGGTACATAAGGTGCCTGCATAAAGGATAGTACCTATGGATCCATTCACTGGCATAGAGGGATTAACATTACTTAACCAAGGCTTAGACATTATGTTGCTATACTCTGAGAGGTTACCTAGATGTACAGATATGTCAGCAAGTTTACAAATAATCCAACTTGCATTGCCAACTCTGGAGAACCTTTCATATAAATATTCAAAAGGTCTTGTTTTCCCATTCCAGGATTGGGTCAAGCTGAAGCAAGGAATAAGTTTAGGCAGGCACTGACTCTATAAAATGGGACCACAGAACAATCTGGACAGATAACAGCCTCTGAAACCCCAGCGAAATTACTTCTAGGGTGAACCAAAGGGTCATTGCAATCTCGGACAGAGTGAACCAAAGGGTCATTGCTATCTTGGTTGGACTGAGGTTTCCAATGGGAGATCCCATTGGAGAGGTTTCCCTCTTTCAGAAGGGACTGGGAAATATGGACAAGGGCCTTGTCCTTGCATGGAAGGGAGTGAGAAAATAAGTTAAAAAAGATTATTGAAAGAAAGGTATACAGGCCTGGTACAGACATCTTGGGAAAGCTGTCAGCCTCAGATGTCATCTGCTTCAGATCCTACTGAGCTTTATCTTCAGGTTGCCATGCAGTGTGCCGGTCCAGTTGGGGTTTGGTGTCTCCTTTGGTGTGACATGTGGATCTAGGAGTCTACTCCCTGGAGTTTGGTGGCACAGGGGTTAGTTAATGGAACCTGATAATTGCCCTTCCAGCAATGCTGGACATAGTCCTCTTGGAGGTGCCTTTTCCAGTACACAAAATCTCTAGGTTATAGGGTGGATGTTTGGGGTCTTTGTCTTCTGGGAGCATGTTGCAAAAAGAGTGCTCTACTGGAGCAAGATTGTTTTCAGTAGAAGCAATTTAGGCATTTACAGTGTAGAAGTCTGTCTCCCCTTAACAGTTGTAGATGAAAAGATATAGAACTAAAGTGCATTGGGCTCCCCATTAAAAGGAGAACAGCCTCCCATTGAACCTATGTATGTAGGTTGCAATGTATGCAAATACATACATTGTCATGAAAAACAAGAATATTGAACAAGAGCTTCAGAACTCTTGAGAGATCAGGTAGGGAGAAAAAAATAATTGCTTCAACCTTTGTTGTGAAGATATAGTTTAGCAAATTGCTGTAAGTTATAGATAGCTTACAGGAGAAGAGAAAGAGGGGTCCTTTACATCTGGAACATAAAACATTAAGGTAATCAGTTTTCTATTGGAGTTTTAGAAATTCTTACCAGTTCAGTGTTATAATCTTAAAGTTATCAAAAAAAATCTGTATTCCAGAATGTCTCTCAGAATCCTTTCCATGAATTTTTCTGAAGATGAAACCCATTTGCAAAAACGTCTGAGTAAAGAAATAACTCTGTAAATGACAAAAAGACTTGAAGATGCCCATTATTAAAGATATGTTAAGAGTTCGTTATAATGAGATTGACAAGGGGATCTGCTTATTTCTGTGACATACATTTTAAAATTATGGCCAGTAAGATTATATCAGGACAACTTAAAGTTTCAGGGGTTTCACACAACTTTAGAACACTTATATTGACATGTACCTATACAAATATAAGGTAAAAAGTTTTAGGAGGACCTTCAAGATGGCAGACAAGTAAGACGTGGCGATCACCTTCCTCCCCACAAATACATCAAAAATACATCTACATGTGGAATAGCTCCTACAAAATACCTACTGAATGCTGGCAGAAGACCTGACTTCCCAAAAGGCAAGAAACACCCCCACGTACCTGGGTAGGGTAAAAGAAAAAAGGAAAAACAGAGACAAAAGAATAAGGATGGAACCTGCACCTCCGGGAGGGAGCTGTGAAGGAGGAAATGTTTCCATGCACTAGGAAGCCCCTTCACTGGCGGAGACAGGGCGGGGTGGCGGGGGGAAGCTTCAGAGCCATGGAGGAAAGCGCAGCATCAGGGGTGCAGAGGGCAAAGTGGAGAGATTCCCGCACAGAGGATCGGTGCCGACCAGCACTCACCAGCCTGAGAGGCTTGTCTGCTCACTTGCTGGGGAGGGTGGGAGCTTGGAGCTGAGGCTCGGGCTTTGGAGATCAGATCCCAGGGAGAGGTCTGGGGCTGGCTGTGTGAACACAGCCTGAAGGGAGCTAGTGCACCACAGCTAGCCAGGAGGGGGTCCAGGAAAAAGTCTGGAACTGCCTAAGAGGCAAGAGGCCATTGTTTCTGGGTGCGTGAGGAGAGGGGATTCAGAGAACTGCCTAAACCAGCTCCAGAGATGGGTGCGAGCCGTGTTATTAACGTGGACACCAGAGACGGGCATGAAACGCTAACACTGCTGCTGCAGCCACCAAGAAGCCTGTGTGCGAGCACAGGTCACTATCCACACCTCCTCTCCAGGGAGCCTGTGCAGCCCGCCAACGCCAGGGTCCCGTGATCCAGGGACAACTTCCCTGGGAGAGCACACGGCATGCCTCAGGCTGGGACAACGTCATGCTGGCCTCTGCCGCCACAGGCTCGCACCGCATTCCATACCTCTCCCTCCTCCTGGCCTGAGTGAGCCAGAGCCTCCTAGTCAGCCACTCCTTTAACCCCCTCTTGTCTGGGCGAAGAACAGATGTCAGAGGGCAACCTACATGCAGAGGCAGGGCCAAAACCAAAGCCAAACCCCAGGAGCTGTGCGAACAAAGAGAAAGGGAAATCTCTCCCAGCAGCCTCAGGAGCAGCGGATTAAATTTCCACAGTCAACTTGATGTACCCTGCATCTGTGGAATACATGAATAGACAACGTATCATCCTAAATTGACACAGTAGCCTTTGGGAGCAACTGTAGACTTGGGATTTGCTTTATGCATCTAATTTGTTTCTGGGTTTATGTTTATCTTTGTTTAGTTTTCAGTGCTGGTTATCATTGGTGGATTTGTTTATTGGTTTGGTTGCTCTCTTTTTTTTTTCTTTTTTTTCTTCTTTATTTTTTTATTTTAATAATATATTTTTTAAATTTTAACATCTATTTTATTTTATTTTTTCTCTTTCTTTCTTTTTTTCTTCTCCCTTTTTTTTCTGAGCCACGTGGCTGACAGGGTCCTGGTACTCTGGCCTGGAGTCAGGCCTGAGCTTCTTAGGTGGGAGAGCCAAGTTCTGGACATTGGACCACCAGAGACCTCCCAGCCCCCTGTAATATCAAATGGTGAGAGCTCTCCCAGAGATCTCTGTCTCAACGCTAAGACCCAGTCCACTCAATGACGAGCAAGCTCCAGTGCTGGATGCCCCATGCCAAACAACTAGCAAGATGGGAACACGACCCCACCCATTAGCAGAAAGGCAGCCTAAAATCCTAGTAAGTTCACAGACACCCCAAAGCACACCACAGAAAGCAGCCTTGCCCACCAGAAAGACAAGTTCCAGCCCTACCCACCGGAACACAGGCACAAGGCCCTTCCACCAGGAAGTCAACACAAGCCACTGAACCAACCTTACCCACTGGGGGCTGACACCAAAGACAACAGGAACTACAAACCTGCAGCCTCTGAAAAGGGTACCCCAAACACAATAAGTTAAGCAAAATGAGAAGACAGAAAAATACTCAGCAGATGAAGGAGCACGATAAAAACCCACCAGACCAAACAAATGAAGAGGAAATAGGCAGTCTATGTGAAAATGAATTCAGAGTAATGATAATAAAGATGATCCAAAATCTTGGAAATAGAATGGAGAAAATACAAGAAACGTTTAATAAAGACCTAGAAGAATTAAAGAGCAAACAAAACATGCTGAACAACACAATAAATGAAATTTAAAATTCTCTAGAAGGAATCAATAGCAGAATAACTGAGGCAGAAGAATGGATAAGTGACCTGCAAGATAAAAATAGTGGAAATAACTACTGCAGAGCAGAATAAAGAAAAAAGAATGAAAAGAACTGAGGACAGTCTCAGAGACATCTGGGACAACATTAAACGCACCAACATTCAAATTATAGGGGTCGCCGAAGAAGAAAAGAAAAAAAAAAAGGGTCTGAGAAAATATTTGAAGAGATGATACTTGAAATCTCCCCTAACATGGGAAACGAAAGAGTCAGTCAAGTCCAGGAAGTGCAGAGAGTCCCATACAGGATAATTCCAAGGAGAAACATGACAAGACACATATTAATCAAACAATCAAAAATTAAATACAAAGAAAAAATATTGAAAGCAGCAAGGGAAAAGCAACAAATAACATACAAGGTAATCCCCATAAGGTTAACAGCTGATATTTCAGCAGAAACTCTGCAAGCCGGAAGGGAGTCCAGGACATATTTAAAGTGAGGAAAGGGAAAAACCTACAACCAAGATTACTCTACCCAGCAAGGATCTCATTCAGATTTGATGGAGAAATTAAAACCTTTACAGACAAGCAAAAGCTGAGAGAATTCAGCACCACCAAACTAGCTCCACAACAAATGCTAAAGGACCTTCTCTAGGAAGGAAACACAAGAGAAGGAAAAGACCTACAATAACAAACCCAAAACAATTAAGAAAATGGTAATAGGAACATACATATCGATAATTACCTTAAATGTAAATGGATTAAATGTTCCAACCAAAAGACTGAACCAGGAATAAATAGGAAATATAAACAGAACAAGCACAAGCACTGAAATTGAAACTGAGATTTAAAATCTTCCAACAAACAAAAGCCCAGGACCAGATGGCTTCAAAGGAGAATTCTATCAAACATTTACAGAAGAGCTAACACTTATCCTTCTCAAACTCTTACAAAATAGAGCAGAGGGAGGAACACTCCCAAACTCATTCTCTGAGGCCACCATCACCCTGATATCAAAACCAGACAAAGATGTCACAAAAAAAGAAAGTCTGAAGTCAGGGAATGTGATTCCTCCAGCTCCGTTTTTCTTTCTCAAGACTGCTTTAGCTCTTTGGGGTCTTTTGTGTCTTTTGGGAAATTTGTCAAAAACATCAAAAAGTTTTGGACACTTGACCAAACAGGACCATAGATCATTAAGAAATGGTACTTAATTTATCTATTTGATGAAAGTAACAATAAAAGATTTCAAAGGCAAACACAAATAGCTTACATAGTTGTAGGAAAACTTAGCTCTTTGAATATTGAGAAGATTCAGTTTCCTTTAGTAATCAAACACCTGATTAAGACCACATGAAGGGTGGGAATTCCCTGGCAGTCCAGTGGTTAGGACTCTGTGCTTTCACTACTCAGGGTTGGGGTTCAATCCCTAGCTGGGGAACTAAGATCCCACAAGCCATAAGGCCCGGACCAAAAAAAAAAAAAAATACCACATGAAGTGCAAGAAATTATTTTCATAAAACACATATCTTTGTTTTCTAAGCAGATTATTTAATAGGTAAAGAAAAATCCTTCACAATCTGTCATCAGGAGTAGACTGGTATAAAAGTATACTTCCCTCATAGTAAATTTTCCAATGTGGCACCAAAAATGTTTACCAATAAACCCAAATATCTTTAGTTTCTTTGTAAAGAAAGCCAAAAGTTGATGAATCTATTTTTAGTAATGTTTCAGTATTTTAACTTATTTGGAAATGATCTAGATATTTCCATATATAGAGATATAGACTATTCATCATTTAATTTAATCTTAGCAAGACTCCGAAGTTTCAAGTTACCAAAAAGGTTTCAGGAATTTACTTTTCAAGCACATATACCTCAAAATATAATTATTATACCAAAAACTCTTATTCCATTTTCCTCTACCTAAATCATTTGTTTCCAACAATTATGTTTAGATCATTCACAAAAACTTTCATATGACATTAAAACAGCCATCTTAAGTTATTTTTCTGGCTGACAAATTTTGTAAAAAAAATAACATGAACTTCTCTGGTCAATACATCCAGATAGAATTAAAATTGTATGCCTGCAATTACTTTCAGATTTGATAACTCCAAAGACATGCTTGTTTTTAATTAAGCCAACAACTAAATTAAGTTTACTTGCTCAGGTAGTCAAAGTTTTTTGTTTGGTTTTTGTTTTTGTATGCTGTAAGGATCCTTTTAGAGCTGTTTTTTGGAGTCAGTTTGTCTTTCAGAAGCTTCTGCATAAAAATTAAGAAATAGATTCCATTGTCTCCTCTCTTTTAAGGATGTCCCTTAAGGTAGACTTATTTAAAACAAAGTTTCCCCCTTTTGAAAGGAATGGGTGACTTACCAAAAGCCTTCAACAAACAGACTGACAGAAACAGAAAGCAAGTTTTCTCCTAGGAGTTTTGGAGTGTATTTGTCTATTATGAAAAATCAAGGGTAATTGCTATTTTAATCTTTCCTTCTAGTTGTTTATTTGCTCCAGTTAACTTAGAAACAGAATTAGGGGTTTTACATTTGGATTCTCAGAGGGTCTGATTTTAAGGTGTCAGGTTTTCACGGAGGAGGAGAAAGGAAGATAGCACGGGGGTAGAGTTTGAGCACAAGATGCCTTCTGGGGAAGACACACAAGATGTCACCTGAGACAAAGAGGGTGGGGAAGGGGATGAGGCTTTGAACACCATTTTGTTCTTCTCTAGCTTTTTAGATGTTTTGGCCAGTTTAGAAACAGTATCTTGCTGGCAGGTGTGAGAGCAGCAAACCACTTCCAGATACCACTCTGTCTTGGTGAAAGAGTTCCCAGTCACTACCCAACCAGCTTCGACTCTGCCAAGTTCAAGGCCCTCACAGGATGGAGCCAGATGGAAGGTTGGCCCTAGAAAAGGAGAAAAACTGCTTCTGTAGGTGTGTGTGTGGTTATATGTGGTGGCTCCAATTCCATACGCTCTGTGAGGCTAAGATTCCTCTGTGTGTGTGAGTGTGTGCGTGTGTGTGTGAGAGAGGGAGAGAGAGAGAAAGGGAGCATTTTTACGTCTCTATGTCCACTGCCATTTCTTTGTTTGTGCCAGTGATAACCCAGCAACCTGGAAAATCCAGCAGCCATTAGGAATTAAACTCAGGTATTTGAGGCAAACGGTAAACTCTCACACATTATTCCTGTCCAGCCGTTCTTTTTTTTTTTTTTTTGCGGTACGCGGGCCTCTCACTGTTGTGGCCTCTCCCGTTGCGGAGCACAGGCTCCGGACGCGCAGGCTCAACGGCCATGGCTCACGGGACCAGCCGCTCCGCGGCATGTGGGATCTTCCCGGACCAGGGCACGAACCCGCGTCCCCTACATCGGCAGACGGACTCTCAACCACTGCGCCACCGGGGAAGCCCTATTGACTTCTTTTGTGTTGTGGTTAAGAGCTCAAACTCTGAGGTCACATAAACCGAGGTTCCAGTTCTGGCTTCCCCAGTTACCGTGTGACCTTGGGCAAGTTCCTTATTGTCCCTAAGCTTTAGTTTCCCTAAAAATAAAGAAAATAAGATATGTTCCTATAAGTGGAAGCTCTAGTAATTACTCAGTCTTTCCCTTTTCACCCCTCAGACCAGACAACAAAATCTTGATAGTGAACCTTAACACTCTTCTTTACCAGGACACCGACTGCAGCTACTCTCAAGGGCTGCTTCACATACACACCTCATCCAACCTCATTCTCTGGGGCACCACGAGAAGTTTAGCCATGAAGTCAGAGCCCATCTTAGGGCAGCTGGCAGCTAATCCTCATCTCCCTTCCTCTCTCCTTTCCTTCTCACTCCATACACTGTTCCTAGTGCGGATAGAAGTTTGTTTGTTTGGTCTTTTTTTTCCACATTTATGGAACAATTTTATATAAACTCTTCTTAATTTTAGATGCACATGAATATAATGTTACACATTTCTATCTCTAAAAAAAAACAACAACTAACAACTGAAATGGCATTAAATTGTTTTGTCCTAACGCTTATGTTTTTCTATGGGTCTATGCGTGTGGATGGGAACGAAACGGTCCCCCAGCCTGGGACTCAATGATCTCCTGAGGTTCTTTTAGAGATATGAAAAGCAAGCTTATGACAAAATAATGAGTTCTAGCCTTACATGATGTGCAAGGTATGTGCCCAGGCTTTGTTGATAAGTCCAAGATGTTGTTGGCTGGTATTCCAAGGAAAAAGAGTGTAGTCGTCTATATTTCTTTACATTTAACATTTTTTTAGGATTTTTTTTAATGCTAGTTTCTTTCTTGATTCCAACAGTAAGGCTCCTGATTAGACACATATATTTTGTATATCAACACTGAATGCATTTTATCATGACATTTTTCTGAACTTTAATTTTGAAACAATTTAGATTTACAGATGTTACAAAGATAGTAGTACAAAGATAAGTTACATAGTGCAGAGATTAAGTTACAAAGATAGTACAGAGAATTCTTGCATATGTTTCACCCAGCTTCCCCTAATGTTATTACACTGCGTATTCTATTTATCAAAGCCTAATAAATCAACTTTGGTACAGCATTATTAACAAAATCACAAACTTCATTTGAATTTCACCAGTTTCCCCACTTCTGCTTTTTCCGCTCCAGGATTGAGTGGGATTCTATACTGCATTTAGTCATCATATCTCCTTGGTCTCCTCTAATCTCTGATGGGTTCTCAGTCTTTCCTTGTGTTTCATGAACTTGACGCTTTTGAAGAGCACTGGCCAAATATTTTCCAGAATGTCCCTCAATTTGAGTTTGTCTAATGTTTTCTCATGATCCGATTGGGGTTGTGGAGTTTCTAGAATACCACAGAGATGAAGTGTCCTTCTCATTGCATCATATCAAGGATACATGATATCAGCATGTACTAATCAACTTATTACTGGTGATCACTTGGTTACAGTGGTGTCTGCCAGGTTTCTACACTGTAAAATTACTAATTTTTTTTTTCATTTCCATACTGTATTCATTAGAAGTGACTTTCTAAGTCCAGTCAACACTCAAGATCGGGGGAAATAAATGACACCTTCTGGAGGGAGGAGTATTAAAGAATTTGTGGACATATGTTAAAACCACAAAAGCATTTAGTAAATATCTGGGGGGAGATACATTGAGGCTGTGCAACTATTCTCTTTCTCCTTAAAGTTTCACCCACTAATTTTAGCACACATCCTTGAATCTTGCCCACAGTAGTTATTACTCTGGTGTTCAAATAGTGATTTTTCTATTGCCCTCATTCCTTCTATATTTATTATTTGGAATTTTGGAATTTTTCTGTAAGGAAGAGTTTTCCCTTCTCCATTTATTTATTCAATTATTTATTTATATCAATATGAATTAACAGATACTTATTTTATTCTTTGAGTTATAATCCAATACTGTTATTAATTTTATTGCTCAAATTCCTCCAACTTTGGTCAACTAAGCTCTTTTTATTTCTCTATCATTTCTATCTATCTATCTATCTATCTATCTATCTATCTATCTATCTATCTATCTATCTAACAACTATGTGAGTTTATGCTGATATCTTTGACTCATGCAACTCCACAGGGTTCATTCTTGCCTTTCCTCCCTTACTTATTTGTAATTTACTTTCTCTGACAATGAGAAACATGATTTCCATTATCTACAATTTACTTACTTTTGTTCAACCCTAGTATACTTGTAATGCAGTATCAGAATTGCTAAACTGTACTCTTGTGTGACACACATTTACCAAGTAAAATATATCAGTGCTTTCATCAGTTCTTTCTGTCTTTAGTCTTACAGTTTCCAGTAAAAAACACTCTTCTCCCAGATGGGTCAGCTTTTCTCCCAACCCCATGCAGTTGTGTCATATATTTTTTCATACATTCTTTCCCCTGCTCTAACACCTTCTGCTAAAATAATAAACCTTTTTAAGCAATAAAGAATATTAGGGGGCTTCCCTGGTGGCTCAGTGGTTGAGAGTCCGCCTGCCGATGCAGGGGACACAGGTTCGTGCCGCGGTCCAGGAAGATCCCACATGCCGCGGAGCGGCTGGGCCCGTGAGCCATGGCCGCTGAGCCTGCGCGTCCGGAGCCTGTGCTCCGCAACGGGAGAGGCCACAACAGTGAGAGGTCCGTGTACCGCAAAAAAAAAAAAAAAAGAATATTAGGAATCAACTTGTCCAAAATTTTTCTATTTTATAATTTTTTTTGTATTTTTAAAATTTATAAAATACACAATTTTTGTTTAATGGTAGAGAAAGGTATAATGTGAAAACAATTCTCCCTCAGTTGTTTGTATGTATGAATATGTAAGGGTTTGACTATTTCTGTAGTTCTTTTTATCTCCATTGGTATGTCCATATCTAGCCTAGTAGTTAATAATGGTTCCAAGCCCCACTCTCAGAGTTAACTGGTATTGACTCTTTTATTTCACATATCAGAGATTAAGGTCACACAAGTTTTGTTATGACAAACCGAGCTGGATCTCAGACTCAAGACTACCAGATCATTTTTCTTTCTACTTCCTGGTGTTTTTGTTCAAAGGCATGTATTCAGATCAATCTGCAACCCAAATATAGATGTGAAATGGACAACTTGTAAAACACCCATGAGGTGGTAAGTAGACCGTTTTGACCTCAGCTGCGGTAGCTGTGGATAAAGGGGCAGTCATGTGTTGGGGGAGTATGATTTTTATCTTCCGTGTTATGCCATGGAGGGCTATAAAAAGCCTTTCCACTCTGGCCGCAGCAGGGGTTTAGTAGGGATTCATAGAGCAGCTCACAGACAGAAGGCACCAGCAAGGATTTTCTCATGGAAGTCCCTGTTTTGCAAAGATTGGAGCAGTAGCAATTAGAAGCACAATATTCTAGAACAATAAAAGAACTATTGATAAAATCTGTGCCCTTGAAACTGAACTTTGATGAACTGAAGAGACTGGGAAACTTCAGAATTTGTATCCTAGCTGTGATAATAGGAAATGACCCCCCAACTGCACCAGTGTGGCATTCTGGAACAAAAGATGTCAAGGAGAGAACTCTCAGAGCCAGCCTGACCAAAGATGTAGAGCTGCCACAGGACCAGAATAGAGCATCACCCTAGTGCCTCTTGGATGAAGCCTACACCAGCATCTAGAGGAGAGGCGCTGCTGCAACTCTAAAGCTATACTATGATTATAGTTGTGAGTACTTGAAATATGGCACAGATATTTAAACTAGCATTATTTCCATTGCACAATTTAGTTTTTGTGGACTAGTCCTTTTATCATTTGAATAAAATGAACTCCTTCATGTACTGCTAAAGATAGATGCCTGAACTGGGTGGAACTCAGGTAACATAGGTAGTTGCAGCCCTGATTTGGGCCCAGTGTGAGCAAACCAGGAGAACATCCCCAGCACAGAATGGTGCCCAAACAGGCCCCAATTCTATGAAGACATGCCACTCCTTATATGTAAGAGAAAAAAAAAAAAAAACGTAGCAGCAAAATCTGGGCATCCTCACAAGTGTAGCAATATATGCATCTTTTGGGGTTAACAAACTGGTTAGTTACGTTTTGAAATTAACCATACATCCCACAGGACATTCTTAAATATTCTAAAGGTTGTTTGAGGGATGGTTAAGATAAATTATTTCCCTTCCATGTTTTCAGATACCCTAGGTCTTCTTAAGATAAATTATTTCCCTTTGCTATTTTTAGAAACTCCAGGTCTTTCTCAGGACATAATGGTCTTAACACTGGAACAAATTCCAGGGATGTTAACTTCTCTTTGAACCTGAATTTACCTTAAGTTATTGCCCTTAAAAAAGAATTAGCTTGTATGTTTGTTTATTCATTCATTCATTTAGTTAGAGTTATAATTTATAGACCATAAAAGACACAGATCTTAAGTGTTCAGTTTGATGTTTTGACATTTGTAAACACCCATGAAATCCTGACCCCAAACAAAATATAGAACACTTTCATCACCCCGGAGAGTTCTGGTCGATTTTACCCCACTTCCAAATGCAACCATTTTCTGACTTCTATGATACGTTTACAGTATTTTGCCTGTTCTTGCACTTCATATTCATTGAATCATCTAGCGTGTGTGTGTGCATGTGAGCACATACGTGTGGACATGCATCTTCTTTCAGTTTCTGAGATTCATCCATGTTGCTGTACTTGTCAGTAGTTCTTCATTTTTGTTGTTGAGCAGTGTTCCATTGTATGGCTATATCACAGCCTATTTACTCATTCTCTTGTTGATGGACACGGGGGTTTCCAATTTTAGGTTGTTATGAATAAGGCTGCTATGGATGTTCTTGAATGTCTTTAAATTTTCTCTTTTTAAAAAACTTCTTTTTAAAAATAATTTCAAACTTACCAAAAGTAGCAAAAATTGAAGTTGCACAAAACACTCGTATGCCCTTTATCCAGATTTATCTATTGTAACTATTTAAACTTTTCTTTACCATTTGTGTGTATGTGTGTGTGTGTGTGTGTGTTTTCCCTGAACAATTTGAAGGTCCTTTGCTCCAAAATTATGGCCTTTTACTCCTAAAAAGTTCAGTCTATACTTGCTTAGGATGTAGATATTCTCTAATATACTCACAGTATAGTTACCAATTTCAGTGACTTTAACATCAGTGTAATACTCTATCAATTGTATTCCAATTTTGTCAATTATTGACCCAATAATGTCCTTAACGAAGTCCCCTACTCCCCCCCAAAAAAATCCATTTAAGGATCAGCTATTGCTTTTAA
Organism: Platanista minor; assembly: GCA_004363435.1. NCBI lineage: Eukaryota > Metazoa > Chordata > Mammalia > Artiodactyla > Platanistidae > Platanista > Platanista minor. Next base: position 10,754 of record RJWK010010443.1, on the reverse strand, counting down.
CTGTCACCTCTCTTTAGCCTCCTTTAATCTGGAATATTTCTAAAGCCTTTTTTTGTCTTTATAACATTACATTTTTGACAAATTGGTACCTCCCTCTCTTTAAAAAAAGTATTCCTCATTTCAGGTTGTTCTGATGTTTCCTCAAAATTAGATTTATATTATGCAGTCTAGACCAGAATACTGCATGGGAGATGCTATATCCTTCTCAGGGTAGCACAGTTAGAGGCATGAACTGTCCATCTTTCCCCCATTGGGGATGTTAATTCAGATTGCCTAACTTATTCACTGTAAAATTACTATTTTCCTCTCTGTTGTAAATCATAGGTGGACTATGCGGAGATAATTTAGAATCAAGAAAATATCCTATTCCTTATGAAAATTTCCTCCTAGATTTAGCATCATTGGTGATTCTTACCTCAATCTTTACTGTGATTGTTGCAAAATGATCATTTTCCAACTTGCTTACTCTTTCACATTTACCAGTTGGCCCTCAACATTTGACTGTAATCAAGAGCTCTTTCCTCTGCACTATTATTTATTTATTTATTATAGGTACAAACTCATTAATTTCTATTTTTTCAATGGCTTACAATTCATTACTCTACATATTTTGACACACAAATTATCCCAGATTTGGCTAAGAGAAGTCTCTTCAAGATGGCTGTTGTGTTCTTGTGACATTCTTTACCCCATGATTTTTTTAATCACCTCCCTATTTTCTGGTATAACTAGATGTTTCAGGCTCATCTAACATCTACTTTGCTCCATCCCTGGCATTAGCCATTTCTTTGAGGAGCCCTGGTTCATCTTAGTGAAGAATGGTATTAAAGACCAAGATCTAAGGACTAGGTATGATCATTGCTGCCAGTATCTTTGCTTCTTGGTCCTTTCAGTGGACAGAATTAAATACCTATACCTACATACTTACACACATGCACTGATATATACACACACACACCATATGCATATTTTAGAAATCATAAGTTCATACCTGAGATCTCCAGTTCCAATCCATGCCCATTGGGTTCTTTCTTGTCTTCTTCTATTCCATAGTTGTATGTCCCTTCTTCCTCTGTGAGATCCCCAGCTCCCAGGAACATCAATACATTTGTTCAATCCTGTAATATAGTCTAAAATAGCTTCAGTATTTCCCGTACTACTACAATAAACAAATCTCTAAAATGAGCTCAGGATTCACTTGTAATTCTTTCCTAGCCCCCACCCTGTCCAAGACTCATGGTGTGTAGTCAAATATTTGTTCATAAGTGTCTAGGCTTCCTTCTTTCCTTGGCTCTTTCCTTCCTTTTTCTTCCCTCAGTGTAGTTATGGTATTCATTTGAAGTACAATTAGATTCATTTGTTTACTTTTGCTTGAAGTTTTTGATTTTTCTCCCCATTCTTAGCGGTTGAATTTAATTTTTGAATATGTAGAACATAAACATGCTTTCAAGTATCAAAATTATGCAAAAAGGTATCCTCAGAGAAGGGATACTCTCTTCACATTCCCTCCGCCCTATTTCCTCCTATCCTTGTATGCCACCACTTTCACTGTTACCTGGTTTCTCCTTCAGTGTTCCTTTTTGTAAAGATAAGCAAAAATGGGCTTCCCTGGTGGCACAGTGGTTGAGAATCTGCCTGCCAATGCAGGGGACACGGGTTCGAGCCCTGGTCCAGGAAGATCCCACATGCCGCGGAGCAACTGAGCCTGTGCGCCACAACTACTGAGACTGTGCTCTACAGCCCACGAGCCACAAGTACTGAGCCCGCGTGCCACAACTACTGAAGCCCGCATGCCTAGAGCCCATGCTCCGCAACAAGGGAAGCCTGCGCACCACAACAAAGAGTAGCCCCTGCTCGCTGCAGCTAGGGAAAGCCCATGCGCAGCAACGAAGACCCAATGCAGCCAAAAATAAATTAATTAAATAAACAAATAAATTAAAAAAAAAGATAAGCAAAAATATGTATGTATCCTTGTTTTCCCTTTTTTTGTACATAAAAGATAATATCCTATGTAAGTCCTTCTGCTTTTTCTAAACTTAGCTGTACCTCCTAAAATTACTCCATTTCAATTCACAGAGATCTTCTCTATCATTTATTTTTAAAGCTGCATAGAATTTCTTTGTGTGCCTGTACCAAAGATTCTTCAATCAATGTCCTATGCTTGAATCTTTGGCTGGTTTCCATTATTTTGCAATTTCAAATAATGCTGCAAGAAAGAATTTTGTGCATATGGATTTTTGTATTTCTGGAAGTGGATCCACTTCCTTGGGCATTTAAATTCCTAGAAGTAGGATTTCTGGGCAAGGGGTAAATGCATGTATAATTTTGTGTTTGTATTTGTATTGCCAAACTTCCTTCATTTTTTTTTTTTCCATTCCCACGGTGATGTATGAGAGTGTCTGTTTTCCTCATATTGTTGCCAGAGGGTAACTTGCTAAGCTTTTGAATTCTTGCCAATGTTATTGGTAAGAAATTTACTTCCATTAATTTCTCTTATTAAACATCTTTCAATATGTTAAAAGGCCATTTTTTATATCTCTTTTTGTAAATTGTCTGTGTTTTGTCATTTGCCTATTTTTCTATAGGATTTTTTTCTTTCAGGTTTTATACGTTATTTATAAATTAGGGATATTATGCCATTAACTGGAATGTAGGTTGCAAATATTTTCTTCTAGTTTATCATCTGTCTTTGCTTATGCTGTTTTTTGGACATATCAAAGTTTTAAAATTTTTAGTCCTTATATTTATCAATCTTTTTCTTTTACTGCATCTGGATTTTTAATTATAGTTAGAAAGACTTTTCTGCTATCTGTGTTATAGAGGAATTCACTCATGTTTTCTTGCAGTACTTGTGTAATTTATTTTTTACATTTAGATATCTGATCCATTTGGAGTTTATTCTGGTGTATGGTGTGAGAAATGGACTTAAATTTATCTTTTTACAAATGGTTATCCAGTTGTCTCAACACCATTTATTAAAAAAAAAATTATATTTGCCCAGTGATGAGAGATACCACATTTATCATATGCTAGACTGTTATATGCAGTTGGCTCCATTTCTGGATTTTCTATACTATTCCATTGGTCTATCTATTCATGTGTCAATACCATACTTTTAATTATAGAGGCATTATAGTATATTTTAATATCTGAAAGGGTTAAACGCTTTCTTGTCAGCTATTCTTGCATGTTTATTTTCCCATATGAACTGTGGGATTAACTTATCTACTTCCAAACAAAGCTTATTGGAATTTTTCTTGAAATTGCAGTGTTTACTAAGGGAGAACTCACATACTGATGATGTTGAAACATCCTAACCAAGAACGGGGATGTCTTTCTATTTGCTCAAAACGACTATTGTGTCTTTTAGGAACGTTTTATAATTTTCTTCATATTGGTTTTGAACATTTATTACTAGGTTTATTCTGAAATATTTTTTTCTTTTTTTTTGCTGTTGTAAATGGGGTTTTCTCATCCATTATATCTTCTAACTGGTTGTTATTTGTGTATATGCATGTTATTGATTCTGCATGGTAAATTTATAACTTGCTACCTTTTGTAATTCTTTTATTGTTTGAGATCATTTTATCATTGATTCTCTAGGGCAGAAGTCAGCAAACATTTTATGTAAAGGACCAGAGAGTAAATATGTTAGACCTGATGGTCTAAAGGTCTCTGATGCAACTACTCAACCCTGCCATTGTAGTGCAAAAGCAGCCATAGACAAGTCACAAATGAGTAGACATAGCTGTGTTCCACTAAAACTTTATTTAAAAAACAGATGACGGGCTGAATTTCACCTGTGGTCCATAGTTTGCTGACCCCTATTCTAGGGTTTTCCAGGTATATCACCATCTTATCTGCAAATAGATAGACTTACTTCTTATTTTTTTCTGCCTCATTGTTTCCAGTAGTCTAATTACACTGGGTAGTAACTCCAGAGAATGTTAAATAATAGTGGAGATAGCAGGCATCTGTTGTTCCTGACTTTAGTGAGAATGCTGCTAGAGTTTCCTCATTTAGGAGCTGACTTTAGGAGTAAGGTTCATATATTTTGTCATGATGAAAAAATATCCATTCATTCTTGTAGCACAAATGAAACTATGAACAAAGCTGCTCCAAGATGCTATCAGGGATATTAGGAAACAATTAATTGAGACCAAGAGAATAGAATAAATAGATCATAAGATGAAAATAAACAAAACTTTTAAACAAAACAATCAAAACCTTCTTAATGGTCACGGATTGGTAATCAAGTCAACTTTCCTATGTATAGCTTTCTTTAAAAAGATATATTTAATTGGCAATTTCTTAATTTGTTTAATGAATCTCATTATTTATTTTCTAATAATCCTGCTTTGATTATTAAAACCTCAAGTTAACAACTTTAAACAGAAATATTTGAATTCAAGTGGGTACCAACATTTATACACTACTCTGAATGGGTCTGTCTTCCTGTAACTATATTACAGAGGAAGGAACTGGGAAGAATATAGAAACAAAAAAATAGAATAGGGAAGATTATACTGATTTTGTCACTAATTAGTCACAGAACATTGGCCAAGTCACTTCACCTCTCCTTAACTCAGTCTCTTCATCTGTAAATAAAGCCATGGGTCTAGATGTAAAGGTCCATTTATCTGTCGATGGACATTTAGGTTGTTTCCATGTCTTGCTATTGTAAATAGTGATGCAGTGAACATTGGCGTGCTTTTTGAATTATGGTGTTCTCTGGATATATGCCCAGGAGTGGGATTGCAGTATCATATGGTAGCTCTACTTTTAGTTTTTTGAAAACTAAATGCCCATTGACAGATGAATGGATAAAGAAGATGTGGTATATATACACAATGTAATATTACTCAGCCAGAAAAAGAATGAAATTATATAATTTGCAGCAACATGGATGGACCTAGAGATTATCATACTAGGTGAAGTAAGACAGACAAAGAAAGACAAATATCATATGACATCATTTATATGTGGACTCTAAAAAAAAGTGATACAAATGAACTTATATACAAAACAAATAGACCCACAGACATAGAAAACAAACTTATGGTTACCAAAGGGGAAAGAAGGGGGAGGGATAAATTAGGAGTTTGGGATTAACATACATACACTACCTTATATAAAATAGATAATCAACAAGGACCTACTGTATAGCACAGGGAATTCTACTCAATATTCTGTAATAACCTATAAGGGAAAAGAATCTGAAAAAGAATAGATATAGATACATGTATAACTGAATCACTTGCTATACACCTGAAACTAGCACAACATTGTAAATCAGCTATACTTCAATTTTAAAAAAGCATTAGCATCAAAAAATAAAGGTCCATTGTAGCTTCAGAATCTTCTGCTCATGCTTACCTTTTTACAGCTCTCCCCTCACAGTTATCATTATGATTTAAAATAACATCTTCTTGAACCTGTTTCACAAAGTAGGACCCAAGTAAATATAAGAATAGATACGAGGCATAAAGTAAATAAAGTAAACTAAGTCAGTTGAATAAAGTAAAATACCTACGTGTTGGTGGTATTTTTCTTTTTAATCAGTGCTAATTTTTAGGCTTTAAAAATTGTTCCACACAATCAAGGATCATGAACACACAATCAAGGATTATTAGACATCCAAGGAAAATCTCCTATGTGGAAGATAAAGGCATGATAGAAATAACAACTTGGGGACTTCCCTGGTGGCCCCTGGTGGTGCAGTGGTTAAGAATCTGCCTGCCAAAGCAGGGGACATGGGTTCAAGCCCTGATCCAGGAAGATCCCACATGCCACAGAGCAACTAAGCCTGTGCATCACAACTACTGAGCCTGCACTCTAAAGCCCGCGAGCCACAACTACTGTGCCTGCATGCCACAACTACTGAAGCCCGCGTGCCTAGAGCCTGTGCTCCACAACAGGAGAAGCCGCTGCAGTGAGAAGCCCGCACACCGCAACGAAGAGTAGCCCCTGCTTGCCGCAACTAGAGAAAAGCCTGCATGAGCAACGAAGACCCCACGCAGCCAAAATTAATAAATTAAATAAATTTTTTTAAAAAAGAAATAATAACTTGGAAAAAACAGAGTGTGCAGAGAGAAGACAACTTAAAAATAACTATCATTCATAGTCTCAGAGAGATAAGAAATGATACCACAACCCTCATGTAAGAATAAGAGTCTATAAAAGGTACATTCAGAGAACAGAGAACTTTTCACCATACTAATTCCATTCATATTATTCTGCTCCTTTTTGAAACTTCTAAGGCATTTTTGCCTATGCTCATTTTTACATTAAATAAGTCACCTTATAGTTTTAAATGTTTTATGTTTCAGTCCTTTTTCCCTAAAGATCACTGATAGATCTTTGAAACATTTTATGAATAGGCAATTGAGACAACATAGGATGAATTAATTTAGATCTGCAATTTTATTATAAGCCAATTTACATTTTTCTTTTCTCACAATTTATCACTACAATATACAGCTACACAGTTGACCGTTGAACAACTGGGAGTTAGGGGCACTGACCCCCCTGCCCAGCTGAAAATCAGTGCTGCTTTCTCTGCCTCAAAAACAAAGGAATTGATCAATGACTCACCTGAGATGAAAGGTTAAACAGTTTGGATAGAATCAGGACTCAAACTCTATTTCTTTTGATTCCATATATTGTGACCCTTATCGAAGACAAACTTTCCCCCAAAGTTCTTAATTTAAAGACCTGCAAAATGAAAATACAGGTATTATATTTACTGAGAAAAATTTGTATGAAAGTGGACCCACTCAGTTCAAACCCATGTTGCTCAAGGGTCAACTATATTGGTAAAACAGCATGCATTTTCAGTTTTTAAAAAATTACATAAATGAAAATAGTAAAGACTTCATTGGCCTTTTTATAGCTTTTTTATTTCATATCTTTCTGGATTTATTATGGTTTTTCTGACACACCAAATTTTAGCAGCCTTTTAAATTTCCATTCTAGTGGATAGCACAGAGTGGTAGAGAATCCAGGAATCAGACAATGGCCAATAGTCATATAAAGGGACTGGGGAGCAGGATCCTAGGCTGGCCATGGAATTGCGCAAAGTTCTATTTCTGTGAAGGAGGCCTGAGAAGACTCAGCATAGTGTCCAGTCCCAGTCAGGGTCAGGAAAGCACAATAGTCGTAAAAGACAGATGGTGGTATTCAGCTGAATAATGAATCAAACTTTGCTTTACTGAGGCCCAGGAGCTGTGTCTGGTTGACTGGATCCCATATACAAGTGGATGACTGAGAATTTAGCCTGTCATATAGGGCATCAATACTGTAACTAGTATTTGAATCAGGATTTGCTAAAAAACGATTGGAACTGAGCATGCAAGTGTGGGGCACAGTGGACCAGACAGAGAACTGAAGTGAATGTAAATGTAAAAGTAGTAAATACAGAAATAAATGTTATCAGAAACCTGGCGCCTTATAACTCCCTAGCCTGTGTTTGGCCTTACATTGTTAATTTCAAGAGGGCGGGGACTATCTTATTTGCTTTCAAATTTCTTGTAAGTAGGTTCCCAATACATGGGTAGCAGCATAATATCAGTTTATGTTTCCTCCCTATCGTTTCCCCTTTCCCTTTTCCATTCATGGAGCAAGCTCTATGCTTCATTGTTTCAGCTGGGCTTGGTAGGATGGCTTTATGACTTTTGATTGTCAAAGCTTAAACTGAGACTGGGGTTTGAAGAGAATAAAAAGATCTTGCCTGAGACAGAAGGAGAGAGGGGTTCTTTAGCTGCAGAGTGTACCAGGTCAGCTAAATGCTAGGTTGCAAGATCCCAGCCTCATCCAAAATCTCCTGGCATGGAAGGAACTGTGCAGGCTGAGACAATGATGCTTCAGTCACAGCTAGTACAGACAGAGAACTGATAAATGAAGGGGCCTCTACAATTCCTTAGTTATGTATGAGACCCCAAAACTTTTACACCCCCAAAAGGAGGAAAGCCTGAAAAGACTAAGTTTATCTATTTTTTTTAATACTTAAATTTCATTTAAAAAATATAATAGGTTCAAAAATAGTTCTGGGATAACTGGATATCCACACAAAAAAAGAAGAAAATTAGACAACTTCATACCATATGCAAAAATTAACTAAAAATGGATCAAAGGTCTAAATATAAGAGCTAAAACAATAAAACACTTAGAAGAAGATATAACAGATAAATCTTCATGACCTTGGATTTGGCAATAGATTCTTAGATATGTCACCAAAAGCATAAGCAACAAAAGAAAAAACAGATAAACTGGACTTGGTCAAAATTAAAAACTAATGTGCATTAAGGGACATGATAAAGAAAGTGAAAAGACAACCTAAAGAATGAGAGAAACTACTTGCAAATCATATATCTGATAAAGATCTAGAATCCAGAATATATAAAGAACTCTTACAACTCAACAACAAAAACAACCCAATTTTAAAAAGGACAAAGGACTTGAACAGACATTTCTCCAAAGAAGATACACAAGTGGCCAACAAGCACGTGAATATGTACTCACCATCATTAGTCACTAGGAAAATACAAATCATTACCACAACGAGTATTCATACTCACTAGGATGGCTATAATCAAAAAACCAAACAATAACAGGTGTTGGTGAGAATGTCAAGGAATTGGAACTCTCATTCATTGCTGGTGGAAACACAAAATAGTTCAGTTGCTGTGAAAAACAGTTTGGCGGCTCCTCAAAAAATTTAAGCATAGAATTACTATATGTCTAGCAGTTTTACTCCCAGGTGTACACCCAAAGGAATTGAAAACAGGTACTCAAGCAAATATTTGTACATGGATGTTCATAGCAGCACTATTCACAGTAGCCCAAAGGTAGAAAGAATCCAAATGTCCTTAGATGACAAGTGGATAAATAAAATGTGGTCTATCCATACAATGTAACATTGTTCGGTCATAAAAAGGAAGGCTACAATGTGGATGAACCTGGAAAACATTATGCTATGTAAAGGAAGCCAGACACAAAATGTCATAGAGAAAGAAGATTGGTGGTTGCCAGAGGCTGAGGGGAGGGGACAGTGGAGAGTAACTGCTTAATGGGTATGGGGTTTTCTTTTAAGGTGATGAAAATATTTTAGATCTAGATATAGGCGGCAGTTGTATAATATTGTGAATGTACTAAATGCCACTGAATTGTTGACTTCAAAATAGTTAATTTTATGTTATGTGAATTTTACTTCATTAAATTTTTTTCTGAAATGTAATAGATGATATATTCACATGGTGAAAAATATAAAAGGTACAAATTTATTCAGTGCAAATATTTCTTCCTGCCTTTTCACCACAATTTTACCCTTCCTGCAACTAGTCAATATGATCAACTTCATGAGTATCCTTCCAAAGATATTACATTCATCTATAAGCAAGTAAGTATATATTGCTCACCTCTCCACTCCTTTTATGAATGGTAACACATTTCACATACTATTCTGCTCCTGGGTTTTTTTTTCTGCTTAATATTATATTTTGATATCATTCCATAGTAGTACATACCGAATTGCTTCATTATTTTAATGCATGTACAATATTCCATTACATTTATTTAACCAGTTTTTCACTGACAAGAATGAAAGAATATTCCGAATTCCTTTCTTTTACAAAGATGCACTATATCTATGACATTTCACTTATATGAGAGCACATCTACAGAATCAATTCCTTGAAGTGAATTATTAGGTCATAGGGTATGTGCATTTGTGACTATTTTAAAGCTTTTGATCAATTATTTTATAGTTTGCTCTAATTTCCCTTCCCCTCAGAAATATTAATTAAAAAATTTCATAGTATGTTTTAAAAAATTTGGGATCTTTGCTAATCTGGTAGGTGAAAATTGTATTTTAGTGTAGTTTTATTTTGTATCACTTATCATGTGTGACAAAAAGCATCGTTTCATATTAATTTTAATTTTTCATTCTATGAACTATATTTCATATTATTTACTCATTTTCTATTTAGCTATGGTCTTTTTCTTACTGATTTGATGTTCTTTTAGGAAAATGAACCACTAGTCTATGAAATAAAGTGCAATTTTTTCCTACAGTTTTTTATGCTCAGTTTATTGTGTTTTTGGTCATGAAGAAATTATTTTTAGTAGCCAAGCATCAATTATTTTCTTCTACAGTTTCTGGATTTTAATACTTGTAAAGGTCTTCCTCATGCCAAGGTTATAAGATAATTATTTCATGAAGAATTATTTTATGTTTCCTTCCAATAGTTTTATAGTTTCTTTAAATTTCTTTTTTCTTTTTATTCATTCTTTGATCAACTTGGAAATTATTCTCTTTATTTTGTTTGGAGTATGAGGTATGGATCCAATTCTTTTTATTGAGATGATGCAGGATTAAAGAAAAATAAGACTTGGTTTCTTCCCTTGTAATGGTTACTGCCATTTAAATAGATTAGCATTATAGGAGCTGTGACAGAAATCAGAACTGTGTGCATCGGGGACACCAAAGAGAGGAAAAGAGAGTCCAGAAAAGGCTTCACAAAGGAATATATCTCCAATACTTACTGATCAGAATTAATGCTCCTATATCCTTCTGGAACTCTCTTTTATCTTGACTTCTATGATTCTCATGTCTCTGCATTCCCATACTACCTTTTAAAGTATTCTCACTGTCCTGGCTCCTTTTCCATCCTTCCTTAAAATGTAGGTGTTTCATAGGATTACACTCCACTTCTCAACTGCCCATTCTTCTTTTTTTTTTTTTTTTTTTTTTTTTT